>JAPMOQ010032104.1:7922931-7942816 GCA_026543055.1 Argiope trifasciata | reverse complement strand
CTCGGGATAATAATTAACTGCAATATATAACTCGGGATAATAATTAACTTCAATATATAACTAGGGATTATAAATTAAGCGGTTAAATTATTATCCACTGACAAAATTCCAATGAACTTATTTTTTCAGAAAAGATTACATTTAATATACAATAAAATTTGAATGACTTTCTAAAACCACTAAAATGTTTGAATAACCACACATTGTTAACATTATGAATATAAATCACAAAAACTTCACATCTGGAAGTTTCAATTTTTAATAAAATACCTTGTCAAGATATAAGAAAAGTTTGTTCCCCCTTCCTTATGTCTGAATATTGTAATGCCTTCCAAGAATTTAAAAAAAGAAATCCTCAACTGTTTCTAAGTTTGGCAATTAATGAGCTGTCTGGAGCACATGAGGTTATTTAATGAATAGGAAATTTGACGATAAGTTAATGAGATATTATGGAAACCTCCAGGTCAATCTGTTTTGTTTTTATTATTATTTCATTTATTTTGCTGGTGAATCATCATGAAGAAACTTTAAGCATCTTTTTGAATCATCATGAACTTTAAGCTGCTCTATAAAGTATTTCATATTTAATTAATGTGGTAATTTGTGATACGCTTTTGGTATACATTTGGGCACTATTTTTGCATTGGTTTACTTATTCTAATAATTATTATTAAAATAATAATCACTTAACTTGTATTTGCTTCTTTATACACAACTTTTAAAGACCTTTTTTTACAAATTAACTATTTAACAAAATTTCACTTTTAACAAAAGAATACTTTTTCCAGAAATATTTACCATATATTATTTTCTTAACAGTTTCTGTTGCACATTTAAAAAAATTGCAAAAAAATCATCACTTTTAAATATTATATCTTTTATAAAATAAATGTTATAATGAAGGCATTTATTAAAGTTAACTACATGAGAAAGAGAAATGCATAAAAACTTTAACGAACACACTTTTATTAGTTCTTTAAAAAAGTAGAAAATAATATTTTAAATAAAATAAATCTGCCTTGCATGGAAAAAGTCGTAAGATGCCTGTATAAATATTTTGTTTAAAGAGTTTATTTCAAAATGTAGTTATTTTTCTTTAGAAATTTGAATTTATTTAATTTTAATCACATTATAATGCTTTAATTTTCAAAAAAAAACCTTAAGAAATTTTCTTCAGTATGATATTCTTTACTATTAGTCCCCTTAAATGTATTTATCTCATTCTTTCGTAGTCGAGTTTGTTTTACGATTTTGCTTTCATGTTCAAAATCTTGATCACCAAATAAAATTAAAATTCTTATCCCTCTAACAAACATTTAATTTCTGCTTTTCAAATTGTGTATTTCAAAATGCACTAATATGTTTTTAAAAAGTCTACAATTTACTACTCGATATTCCCTCTCAAACAGAGACTTCGGGATTATTTGAAACCATTCAAAACTCATCTGAATGGGAGCCTGATGCCCATTATATCAAAAATCATGGGTCAGACACCTCCCACTGATCAGATAGGAAAGTTAGCAGAATCTAAGTGTAATCCAGGGTCTGATTACGGTTTAACAAGTGTAATGTGTTCAGAAATATTGTTGCGAATTTGAAATATTTCTTCCCTACATAGCTGATTTTATGGTATGGAAAATAATTTTACAAAAAATTCCTTGACTGAATATTGAATGGATATCGAGTCAATGATCCTTGGTGGTAGATTCTTTAGCGACAAAAAACAAAGGATCACAAATTTCAGAATTTTGGTGATATGTCTGTTAGGACTCGAATCAGGAAGACAAATTCTCTGCTTCAGGATTTGGATAATAGAAACATATTTTTATGAAAATTGGAGAATGATGCCCCATATGTGGCTGAATACCTTGAAGTTCGTCTAGAATGAACTATTTCTCTAGTGAGGAAATGTTAAAATTTAGAGTGGAAGGTATTTCTAAAATCCGATTTTAAATGGGCGAGTTTTTAATCCGCTTAGTTGAATCTATCTTTAGTATTTGTAAATTAATGAATTCTAAAGAAAAACTAGTTTTTTTTTATTCCACGAAAATTTTTCAGATTTGAATTTCTTCCAATGAAAATGAATTATTATATAGTTTCATAAAATAACTTTTCTTTAAGAATTTTCTTTTAATGTATAGTGAGGAAATTCAAAAATTATCTTATTTTTTATTATTTTATTCAAATTTCTTATTACGTGAATATGTCTATATTTTCTTCTTATTTATATTTTAATACTTTATATTACTATATTAATTACAATTAAAATGTTATTATTAATATTAACTACAATTCACATTTCCTTTTAACAAAGTCATTTCATACTAAAATCGTTTTTTTAAACATTTTTGATCAGATTTCTTCTATTTTAAACCCTATGTCAACATTTTCTTCTTGTAAATTATAACAGTTTATTCGTAATTAGATAGGCGTTGGCTATAGACCGACTCAACGTAGGAAGGTTTCAGGTTCGATGTCCGATTCTACGGAAGAATCGGCATGTAAGCAGATTTATTACACATAAAAAATATACCAAGGCTAGATGCCTTCCAGCTGATGAAGTGCTGAAATTTAGAAAGAGGAGCCAGCCCAAATAATACCCTTGTTATTTGACCTAATTTATACATATATATAATTACATTTAAAAGCAGCTCTAACATTATTTCAAAACAGTACATTAATCAAGCTAAACTAAGAATTAAATAGTGAATATCCCTTCATTTTTAGGTTTAATTTGAATTAATTTTTTATTTAATTTAAGTTCCTATGTTTTTTAATACTTATAGTTTTAATTGTGGATATTTTAATTATATTCATGCATCCAAATTCTTATTATCTATATCCGAGATAATGCAACCCTTTTGAAATACCTGTTTCGATTAGTCTTCTTTTTCTCAATCAGACAAAGCATATTTATTTAGTTACAATTAGTAATATTTAAATGGAAATAAAAGCTTTTAGGTCATACATAGGGTGCGTCAAAAATGTACCCATATTTTGAACCGTCATAAAACTGAAATTTCTGTTCTATTCTACAAGGTTCAATTGCTGGAAATCGAATGTTAAATGTTCATTGTGAAACATTAATTCATTTTCTAATGTAAATGTGATTACTGTTCAAAATGGTAGCCTTCAGCATCGTTGTTCAGTATAATGCACCACTGCTTCCGTACATCTTATCAATGTGTCCAATGAGATTTCTGCTCTCACCGCTTGAAATATTGTTAGGTACTTTTCGCCTACATTGCTTTCAAAATGGTAAGACCCAATGAGTCTCCTTGCAGATACACCACAGATTTACACACAAATTCACAGTCTTTTCAACAAAAAATGGGATGATTCTCTTAAACCTTGTACACACAATTGTGCCTATTGGCAATTCCATTCTGTTTGAATTGGGCTTTATCCGACAAAATTATGCTACTTATAAATCCCTGTCATGTGTCACCATCTCTTGAATCCATACACAAAATTCTAACCTTCAGTTTGGATAGTCGTTACTTACCTTATGTTCCTTGATTTCTTCTTATGGGACACAGTAAAAGATGAGAAGTACAAACTTAAAACACGTAACCTAGACACTTTTTGGAATGCAATTCAAGTGGTGTGAGTAGAAATCCCATTGGGCACGTTGGTACTATGCACGGAATTAGTAGTGACTCATACTCAGCAATATATCGATGATGAGGACCGATATTTTGAACAGTAATTTCATTTGCTTTAGAAAATGCATTCATGTTTCAAATTGGATTTTAAGCTTTACATTTCCAGCAATTGAATCTTGTAGAACCGAACATAAATTTTTTATGTTCGGTTTAAAATGTGTATGCATTTTTTAAAACTCACCAAGTATGTTTTATTATAAGAAATACTTTAATTTTCTTACACAGAAACCCTGAATTTAATAACAATTCTCAATAATATATATGAATCAAGACATAATTAAAAAAAGATTCAATAATATATTCAATTTTAAAAAGGATTTGGTTCTAAAAATAAAAAAATATATAATTATTTTTTGCATTTTTATATAATTTAGAGAACTATTAACAAACCAATTACATCAAATGATGAAATCTTAGCTACTTTTGAAAGACTTCTAAGAAAATTCTAAGATCTCTTTAATGGACTAATATTTCGAAATATATTTTATTTTACTTCAGACTAATTAAAATTAATGAATTGAGATTATAATTTCCGTAACAATCTTTTTTCAATAAATTATTTTGAAACACATGTGATAGGAATAACTGGAAAATCTTGCAAGAGGTTTAAGTAGAATAATCCAACAGAGGGGGATTACAAGATTAATCATAAACATTGCATAATATATTTTTTCAAATTTGCTGAATAATTTAATAGTCTATATTCTGCAAAATATAAACATTTACTAGACATTCATATAATTTTAATCTTTTAAATATGGGCTTAGACACAAACATCTCAAATGTACATATTTAATACAATTTTTGAAACTTTTACAAAATTTAATGACTGCAGTTTTGTAGTTATTTAATAATATTTTGAAAAATATAAATTGTTTAATGTTTAAGGAAACTCCATGATATTTAAAACTTTAGACAGCGACATTTTTTTTTTATTAATTGTATTAAGAAAGTAGTGCTCCACTGGAAAGATTACTCAATATTTTGTTTTTTACACTTTATAAGTCTAAGTGTGAATTAATTTAGTCCAGTTATAAAATTTATTGAAACGTTTTAAAAATTGCTAAAAGCAGTTTTATTTCCGTTGCAATTTTAATATTAATAATTATTAATAAGAGGTTTTATTAGTAAATTCTTCTAAGTGGAATAATATTGACGCCTCGAAAATCTTTAATAAATAAAAGAAGGGAAGAATTTAAGAAATTTCTTAATTTTATCGAACAAATTCTTATTAATACACAGAATTTTTTTATAAATAATTTTAATTAATTTTAAACAAAAAAAATCTTGAGGCAAGAAAAGTTTCCCAAAAAACCCTAAATGTGTAAGAACAGATTTAAAAGTATTCAATCAAGTTTATAAAATTTTTAGAATTGTTTAATACGAAACAAACGTGTAAAAGACATTTTTGTTATATTGAAACTGTAATATAATATTCGAAATACCCTTAGTTTTGAAATTTTTGCAATATGTAATTTTGAATATCTCGCTATTAAATTTTCAAGATTGTTTCACAATTATTTTATTTAGAACACTGGATTCGTGATCCTATTACCTTTTTTAATAAAATAATAAACATTTCTTGTGCCATTTATAATTCTATTAAAAAGGAAATAATTTATAAACTGCGTTAAAGCCTTGAAAATCATTTTTATAAAATGGTTATGAGATTATCATAATCATAAAATGAATTTGACAATAAATTTTGAATAATCAAGCAGTTAATAGTAAAATTATTTACCTTTTATATTTTTGATTTGATGAAAGAAATTTTTAATGAAGAAATAATTACATTAACTAAAATTATAAAAATAAATTAAGAATTAACTAGTTTCCTATATACATCATAAACTGAATTTGAAAATAAATTTTTAATAATTAAAGATTTAATTAATAAAAGGGTTTATCTTTAATATTTTTGACTTGTATTATTTTAATTAATTCAAATTACAAATTGAAATTTAGAATTAATTATTTTTCTATATACATCATATTATTTATTCCATTATTATTATTTATATAATTTGTTTTACGTATTAATTCTTAGGATTAAATATAATTACAATCTAAGGTTAATCATCCTTCTAAATAACACTTGTTTTTAGCTTCAGTATGTTTGTTATATAGCATGAATCAAATCAAAGAAAATTGGGCTGAAGCATTTTATATGATTGCAAGGATTTCCTCAATGCCTTAAAAAGGGGTATTTTTCCCATACAAAACCAAACGAGTTACGTTGCAGGAAGTCGAGCAAAGCTGCGACCACCCACTCAGAAGGAGAGGTCACAACCCCTTTTCCAAGGTAACAACAAATCACACAAAGAGACTTGTATGTAACATCCCGGTAGGAGTCATAATGGAACTCATTCAAACTTGAAGTATCAAACCCTTACAGTGTCTTAAGCCTTGTAATAAACTATGGACAACTGATGTTAAAAATGATTGCTTATAGTTGTAATAAATTATTCCTCCCATTTAGTGGGTAATATTACTTCACATATTGTACTCGCACAAAATGTCAAAAGGACGCTTAACGCTCGATATTTCAACAGATTTATGGATCGCACTTAACTTCTGAAGAGTTCATCTGCAGCAATATTCTTTTAGTGCTGTTTAATAAAAAAAGATTTTATCAAAAGATTAAATTATTCATTTTTTTATATCTTTCAGAAATCAATTGAAGATTGCAACAGTGGGCGATTTTTGCATTAGATGTTCATTGATGTTTTGATTTGAACTTTTTTGACTTAACGTTGACTTGAATTATTATAAGCACAAAGGCAATTGAAGAATGGTGATATTAAATAAAAACATAATAAAGGATGTAAATTTGTTTTAGAAACCATAACAGTAATATTGCTTCATTTTATTTGGTATATGATTTATTAATTTTGGTTCTTTGAATTTTGCTGCCCTTTTCTTTTGAGTAAAAAAAAAAAAAAAAACACACATTTATTTTCTTAACATTCTAGTTCGTTTTGGGACAACGCTTTTTTTAACAATTTTTTAAAATTAAATTTATAAATATGTATTAATTTTTGAATTCACGTTTTGGATAACATTACAAAGAAAAATATCGTGAGAATTTGTTTTGAATTTTCCAATTTTTGGGAAATAAAGGAAAGAAATTGAAACTTTATTTCTATTTCTATGAAAATCGTGAAGAAACATATTATTTCCTGATATGGAAATACCATGATAGATTTCGAGACAAATAATATTAAAATTACGAGCTATAAATAATCTTAGAACATATTTAATCTGACACATAATCAAACACTAACTGTTAATATATGGACCAGGAATGAAAATGATAGATTTTACAATGCTTCTTCGCACTATTTAATATATAATACTTTATTGAAATTTCCTGTTTACTTTCTTTAGTGAAAATCTGATGTGAATATTTTTATCAAATTTTGAACCAAATCTAACATTGTACTCTTTGCCAATCGATCTGTGCATTTGTAGCTCTCTAAAATTCAGCAACCTAAACTTTTCGATGCGTGATCATAAATCTGTTGAAAGTTATTAATTGAAAAGTATAAAAATAAATAATAATTAGCGGAAGGGATTTCTACGAAAATTTCTCTCATAATCCCCTCAAAATTTTGAGCCTTGAGCAGTATTTCGCACGCCATTTAAAAAAGAATTTCAAAGATTCGTGTATGAACATTTCATGCTTTGTAATACAAGGAAAGAAAAAAAAATGATAAAACTTTTTGAGTGTCTTTCTTGATAAAATGAAACATAATTTAACTCAGCACTAAGTTTTAGTAAAAGATCAAATTAAAATTTCATTGATCTAGAACGTTGGATTTTTGAGTGCGTACGAAAATTCAAATAGATAGGGGAATAATCTATCGTTAGATTTTGTTCAAACTTCGGTAAAGATATTCACTTTATATTTTAACTAAAGAAATCAAACAGTAAGCACAAGATTGCAGAAAAATGTATTCCCTAAAATTTTATCCATCAAAGTTTTTTTTTTTTTTTTAAACTTTTTCTCGTGATACTGCTCGCTTGTATTATGAGAGTCGTTTCGTACTAAACTTGTACTTTCAGTGACAAATTTCTTGTGAAAGGTTTATCTTTAAAGATTTCACAGAAACCCACAAATTTGGTGTGAAAAATATATCCTAAATGGAATTTCAAAATGTCTTTTTTTGCTCTCAGGGAAGAATAAAACGAAAATATTCTGTAAAATCTTGTGCAATTTTTTGACGGTTATGGTACTTACCAATAATCAGCAAATTAGGATATTTATTAGAGAAACACAGTAAAATTACAAAGACAACTTTACTCAGGTTAAACAGAATTAAATATGTTTAAAAATATACGTCAACCCTTCAAACTGATCTAAACAAACATTGGGTGTTTTACTTCAATTCTTCGGTTTCATTCTGCAGTGCCCTTTTCTATTTAATTAACAAGAAGGAAAGAAGCAAATCCTGAACAATCAAGAACATTATCAAGGGCCCCATAAGCAAACTCTCAGTGGGAAAGTAGAATTCCTTGTTTTGTGACCGCTCACCAAACTGTAGACTTATTCCCCTAAACTAACAGAGGGAACCCTGAGAGGGGGCCACATACCAGAAAGAATCCCTCTCAACGTTATTGAGTGGTGGCCTCAGTCCAAACACTTCACTGGATTAAGATAGAGAAATAATCTTTCTGGTGGTTTAGTTTGGAGCGGGACTTTATTATGAAAGGACTTATTTGGTTAACTCATGCTGAACGGACTTTTGCTGGAAAAAATTCCATAACATAATTGGCCTTCTAAAATTACTTTGCCAAAATTTGTTGGTGAGAAACAGGAGATATTAGTGACAGCGAAAGTACAAACTAAAAATTTGTTTCATATTTTAAAATGTTGAGTTAATTTTGGAAGTTGCTCATTGTTAATATGGCCAACTTCCGATGAAATAGAAGAAACTTGATGTTAAAATTCAATTTTATGGATGATTCTGTTTAGAAAATAAATGATATATATTAAGTTTACTATTCTACTACTTTTAATAATTCCATTTTTGTTTTTAAATTCTGGAGATCAATTAAAAAATCGAAATATGCAGATGCCAAAAACAATGCAATAAGAAATAATTATATAAAAGTAGAGAAACCTTTGAAAATTAATTAAAAATAATTAAATTAAATTATAAATTAAAATCTGTTGAGCAGGTTATTAAAATTGCAATCCATTTAAAATATGTATTTATGTCCCTACTTCAAATTTTTAAAAGTTTGTAACAGACTTTCAGATTCTAAATTGAAAAAAGGTGTTTCGTTTGAGTAGATCCTTTACAACTTTTAATTTATTTTATTGCTTTCGTTTATCATCACAAATTTAATCAAAATTCACATTTTCAAAATTAATAAAAAGTTCTAATCAGACAAATTAACGTTTACTGACTTCGTTCATAAAAATATCGTAGATTATAAAATTGAAATAA
The DNA here is from genome assembly GCA_026543055.1 of Argiope trifasciata. NCBI lineage: Eukaryota > Metazoa > Arthropoda > Arachnida > Araneae > Araneidae > Argiope > Argiope trifasciata. Next base: position 7,933,698 of record JAPMOQ010032104.1, on the reverse strand, counting down.
GGAAATTAACAGAAAATAAAAAAGGAGAGTTAATGAATTTTAATTTTCTTTGTTACACAGAAATCAATATGTACTTAGAATGTAATTCATTATTGATATAAAAATGTTCTAGTAATAGAAATACAAAGCACTGCATAATGTTAAACGGTTTTAATACCATAAAAAAAGCATAAATACAGATAACAAAACACGAAGCGTATAAAAAATCAACATTTGTTAAAACACTACGCCAGTATATAGGAAAATAGGATTAGCATATAGAGAACAGCAAAAGATTTCACTCCACGAAGAAATTCCAATGAGAGAATTGCTTTGGCACCTCCCGTGTATATAAACTTTCCAATAGGGTATGGAATTTTCCAGAAGCAACTCTAGATCTCAAAACCCGACAAAGTCAAAAGTCATGAGTTATCGATAATCTTCCTTTCTGTTGCCATATGTTAGCCAATATAGGAAACATTAATCAAGCATGCATTATGAATACTTGTAATAACTTTTTCACTGAAAATTTCAGGAAATCAGAATTAGGTATTCATAAAAAACATATAAATTGATTTCCCTTTTTTTTCTTACAAAAATGGTATTTAAAAACAGCCTTTAAAATAACGTTCATAACAGCGCATATTAGCTTATTATTTTTTGATTTGATCAGTTTGAGCAATTTTACCTACGATGTAATGATTTATTTACTACAAATAAATATTTTTCAAACTGGTGTCAATATTAATTTTTAGGCGTATTCTGAGCATTGCTTAGTGAAAAAATTTTTCCATACCAAGCAAAAAAATAAATAAAAAATAAAAAAAAGCATAATGGGGCAATATGGCTACATTATTTTATTTCCATTTTAAGTTTCACATAAATGCTCAAAGGATAAAAATAAATATTTGGAAATCCATTTTATGATGCTTTTTGATAAACATTTATAGAAAAGATTGATAGATTATTATAGAGGTGCAAGAATAATTTTATACTGCTACGTGAATAGCAACTCTATGAATATTAAAAACACAATCAAAATGTTTTTTTTTCCTTAAAAAAACATTTACTGGTAAAAAGGGGCTTTTATTTTTGTTGTGCACTTGTCTTAATGGGATTTCTGTTACTGGGATATTGATTAATTTATAATGTAACCATACGCAACATTTTAGTTTAAAAAAAAAATCCCAAAATTCTTTTTTAGTTTTTTAAAATGAATTTTCTTGAATTATAAGCACTATTCAAAAAACATATATTTTTGATAAAGATATGCATTGTATGATTAATATGTAAACTGGAACCTTTTAAATAAAAAAATAATTTAAATATAAAAAAAAATGGTGCTATAATGCGAAATTTAAAAATATCTCTAAGCTGAAATATATTAAATTTATGTCCGAGAATTTAAGATGGGTAGGAATTTAAGAAAGGACTGATCAGCTAAATTCCATAACTTTTAAGCAATAAACGAAATCTGATTAAAATTTTCATTACTGACCAAAGTCTCATTTCAACGACTGAAATTAATTCACCGCATGATTTCAACAAATCTGGTTAAAATTTGCAATTGGAATTGTCAAATATCAAACTATTATATATTGGATTAATCTATTAATTATAACTGACTTAATTCATAATAATATTTAGCAGGAGACACTGCTCGAGTAGATTAAATTTTAAATTCGTCGTCCACTCGCGAGTCAATAACGATTTTCTCATCATGAAATATATGATTAAAACTCTCCTCGTAATAAGGTTTCATTAATCTCGATACTTGATTGCCTTCGATAAATGAAACCCACTGTAATCAAGAATCTCTCCAATGGTTCCCTTACAAATTGATTTCAAATAGCCTAATTTATTCAAAGATAAAGATTTTCGGACGGAGATTTCCAGTAATTAAAATTTAGTTGCATCTCCCAAAAGTGTAATTATGTCTTACAGATTCAAATGCGAAGACCACTCTGTAAATATCCCTGCCTAAATACTTGTAAAAGTCCGTAATTAAATACTGCTTATTTTTTAATTAGTTATTCTTGAGCAAACGTATGTCAGTAAATATAAGTAGTAGCTGTATGGGATATGCTCACATATTTTCATCAATTTTACTGCGATAGAATCATATCAAGAATTTAGAAATGATGATTGCGTTATTCGAAATGTAAATTTTAGTTACATTTTGTTTTGTGAGGAAATAATTTTAATTTTTACTTTCTGGAGTGTAAAATATGTAAAGAAAAAATATTATTTGAATCAAAAGATTCAATCACAAAGTTTTGATTAAATTCTACATTTGAAACTTCTGAAAATATCACTTCCCTTAAAAAATTTAAATGTTATATCTTTACATTTTTGGTGAGAGCATCCCGACTCAGAAGTCGAATGGAGAATACGAATAAAAATTGCAACGTAATTTTTGCGAAAAAATTCTTTAAAAATCTAGTAATAGATATCAAAAGAATTGAATGATATCAAAAGGCTGTTTTACTAGCTTGTTAAGATACGATAGAAAACCGAAAATGTGGTGTATGAACTTATATACCTCAATGAATAATTTTTTTTGGAACATCATGAACATCATTTTGAGAGAAGTATTCATAACTGCTATTTTCACAACATATTTGATATTTAATATTTTAATTTTAACTAATTTTTTAAAAACTTTTTAGAATCTAAAATAATAATACTATGAGGCTTGTTAAGAATGGTTTATCAATTATACTCAGTTATAAACAAAAAAAAATACATATAGCATTTACATTTACATATAATTTTGCTGAAGTAATATTTTCGATTCGTTTTGAAGTGACACGATGGATGTTTAGGTATCAATGATAACAGTTTAAACCATAGCCAAATGGCAAAAACAAAATCGTAATTCTTAATCTTGTCCCCACATTTCCACGCCATACCAACGAACTGGACGTGCACAAGACATGTTTGTCCCACAGTTCTTCATTGGAATCGGTTTTTATACCAGTATTTCTCAAATTTTGAAGTCGAGACTTTACAATTAGGTCACTGCAGCCACTTTAAAAATGTTTTAAGACATATATTTTGCCTTAATTAGACTCAGTGAAAAATTTTGGCACATCTATGATAAAATAATACATTTTTATTATACAGAAATCGCCTTTGAAGGATACACAATCGCTAACCAATTATCCTTTTTAAATCAACAAAGTTTAGTTTAGTTTTTTTTATATTAACGTCTCGTTTAAGGCAACACGCGAGCTATTTTGGGACGGACCTCGTAATTTTGAACCACGGTCAGATGACGAGGACGACACCTGAACTGGCACCCCCCTCTCCACACCACGCCACACCAGCGGGAGGACATTTGGCCTGACAGATTTAACGTGCAACAGACCCCCTCACACGACGGTTCTTCGGTGGAATCGAGTCTCGAACCTGAAACCCTCTGGTTCCGAAGCCGAGATTTTACCACCGGGCCACCGTGGCCCCCATTTAAATCAACAAAATCAATAAATGAATTTTTTTCCCCTGATATCATATAGCTTGGAAATTTAAAAACTAAAATATCAGATTAATGAAGAAACTTCATTATATAGAAAAAATATTTAAATTTTAAGATATATACTCATTGCATAAAATATTAGAGTATATGGAAACAATTCTGCTAGATATAATAATAATAGCGAAGTTCGGATTAAAATACAATAAGTGAGTACCATTTTGGCAACCCCCACAAACTGATACAGTGATTTGGTCTCTTTTAAACTCTTAGGCGACCTGGTGGAAAGGACTTGCTTTTAGTACCGGAGGGTGATAGGTTTTAGACAGGATTCCATCGAAGGACCACCGTGTGAGTACTCCTGAAAAGCATTAAATCCGTTGGGACTTAATGTCCTCTCGGTGGTGTGAAAGTTTAAAGAGAAGGTACTAGTTCAAATGTCGTCAACTGCCCGTGGTTTAAAATTTGGAGGCACATCTCAAAATAGTTCTAGTGTTTCTTTAAAATGGGATGTTAATGTAACTAAACTAATCTATTTAATTCTTATGACTTACTTTGCTAAAAATGCTGAATGGCAAAAAAGGGGATAGATCGTTGTCTAACTGATTTATTGAGAATAGTCAAAAATATTAGTTGCCACTGATACTGTCTTGAAATATTTAGTATCATCTCCAGCACTGTGAACCGTACTATCATGTACCATCAAATTCTTAGAATGCCCCAAGAAGTACTGGTTTTTTTCTATTGCTTGGGCACAAAGCCTTATAACTAAGAATCACTGAAACAATTGAATAGTGAATAGTATTAGGGAATGAATGATGCCCGCTTCTGAACGAAATCATAAACAGAGAAATAAATTTGGAAAGTACGGAGAATTTTTGAGAAGCTCACACCCACAGTGAACTGAGAAGAAAATCATGGATTGGTTGCAAACTGTTTCAAAGATTTCCTAAGGTGACTGACCACTTTAAAAAAAAACGTAGAAAGCAAGTTTTGCATCAGTAAAATATTCCGTAAATTCAATATCAATGGACATCAATATCGGTGACTACAGCGAATGATTATAAACTTTTCAAATCAAAATTTATACTATACCAGTTATTAAAAAGAAAAGATTTCAAAGTTGATTGAACAATTTTATTTTATTTGATCTCATGTTTATAAAGATGCAATTTTGTAATCAATTTTTCTCAATTTTTAGAATACACAAGAGTTTTGGAATTTTGTATATTCTAGTATGTTTTCGATGAAAAATTGCTATTTCAATAATTCTAACATTAATTAATTAATTAAATGATTAACAGAAATAAATTTCAGTTTCATACCATGGACACCACCTAATAGTATACTTTAAAATTTGATTAGAATACATCATATGTATAATTAGGAAATATGATTTAAAGACTAAAATTAAAAATTAGATAAGATTTTTTTTTACTTTTTTAGTAAACTATCAAAAATATTTTTTAAATAATTCACACATTTGTCCACATTTTTTTACTGATATTTGGATACATTTTAGAATGGAAAATAAAATGAATTCATTAAATGTTCTTTAATGGCAGATTAGTCGTGAAATTCTTGATATTGCTCACGGCATCTCAAATCGCAAGAGAGTTGAGCTGCTACTCAGTCGATTTTAGAATGTGTATGAAAAAAAACTGACAAACATATTTACCGTGCTGACATTTGAATAAAGAAATTCGGTGTCTTTGAGGCTGCACACTAAAGAGGCTATCCCTAATCACAAAGACGTTCGGAAACCTTCTAATATTTTCTTTTTAATTTATATATATTTTTTCACCTTCTCATAAACAGTTTTCCCATGCTCGGTTTTAATTATTTTGCTTAAGTATTCCCTCGACTGTCAACTCTCTTGTGGTGTATTAATTAACCTTTATTTTTTGCTAGAAATCAATTACTCAGAAAAAGACACTCGTTCCCTAGAGAAGAAATTAACATATTTTATCGAGTATATTTTTAGATAGCCCTTTGGTTTAATTGAAAAAGGAACTAATTAAGAAACATTAAAAGTATAAAATCTGACATTAAATAATGATATTTTGATTTATTAAAAAAGGTAAGGGCATTTAAAAAGTATATTTTGCTGTATCACGAGTGTTTGAGTTTAGTATCTCCAAATGAAGTAGACTATTTTAATTGAGATAATTCAACCTATTCGATAGTCATTTGATACATCCTTATAATGAGCGAAAAATTAAAATCTGCTATTGCCAATTTCAAGTTAACATGTGAGAATATTTTTGATCACGTGATCAAATTTATGCGCATGCGACAAATTTTTTAAAAAAATGATGCTTTTTTTCTTTCTTGTCAGATTGACGAGATCTCCTAAATTCTTTTGCTAACCATAAAAAATTGAAAATGGAAATTGCCATTTAAGTTTTATTCCTTGCCTACACGATTTCAAGCTTCAAAACCTTCTAACTAAAACATCATGTCCTCACAGAAAGGAATGCCGCGTTTGGAATTTGAATAACGAGCATTTCCGTCGCAATACGATTTACGAATGTAAACTATTTACCAATAAATTTTAAACATATTAATTTATATAGAATTCTTATGAAAAGAACATTTTTATAAACATAAACTGCTATTTTGCATTTTATGATTTTATAAAACAGTTTCATGATGGATTAATTTTAAAACAAGAGTGAAATCCTTCCGAAAAAATTATAGTCCATGAAAGTAACAGCTATGGTGTTATAGTTCAACCTTTTAAAAACGTATCTGCTGTTAAAGAGGCATACATAATAAATATGCAACAGTGGTAAAAGCAATCAAAAAAATATGCGATTCGATGAATATTGTCGTTTATGCTTTACCAGCGGGTGACCGAGCTCCGCTCGGAGAAAACAGGTATCGAAGCTAACTCGAAGATTTAAATTTTCAATTGTGATTTATCAAAACAATACATGCCATAAGAAAATTTGTGAAACCATTGGTGAAAAGATAACCGGTTAAAGTGCACCATTGTAAACTATTCTAAACAAAGTTAGAGTTTGGAAAGGGAACTATTCTATGCAAAGATAAAGTAAAGGTAAAGATTGAAGTGTGTTGAAGTTCAATATTTTTGACAAATTTATTTAGAAAAACCAAACATATGTACATACATAAGAAACATATTATAAACCTATAACAGCATAAACATAAAACTTTATTAGTTCGCCATATTGGCTATAGATGGCAGCACGTTACCGCTTGAAAATTTAAGTAGCCATTATGGCGAACTAATAAAGTTTGAAAATATCCTACCTGTAACTCCGAACTGCTCGACCGTAGCGCTTCAAAACCGGCGCCAATCGATTCCTCGTGGCCAAAAACCCCAGACCTCCAAGTTTACCGGAGTTTATTAATTCTGGGGCGATTTTCGACTTGACAACCATTCCTCGTATTATAGTATTAGATTGATTGCCTATTGGAATTTCGAGCTTCAATGATTCATTGCCTCCAGGTATTCAAAAACCTCTAACCAAAACAACATCATGTTTTCACATAATATAATGTTCATCATGCAACAGAATGAAACAGCCGTGATGTCACAAATAATTTAATCATTAGAAATCCAATTTAATTTTGTGGGGTATGAGGATAGAAGATGATATAGTCACGAAAAAATGGAATAATACCAAATTTGATTCATTTTAGAGTTGAATAATACTATATTAATTACAGAAGACTGACACGGAAAAAGAGTATTAGGTACTCAATACAAAATTTTAAATTCAATTTATGATCCACCCCCCCCCCTCTTCATTCATTTCAATCAGGTGATATCATACTCAATCTGATATAAATTATTAGGTCAATATAGTCTAGATAAGGGCATCAATCTCTCTTTCCCTAAGCAATATGAGAATAGATAGTTAGTCCTTATAGCTTCAGAAAAGATATATAATTCCTCCGCAGTTACTTCTGCTCTTTATTATATGTAACGGTACATACATTACTAAAGAATCCTCTTCTTCTCTTATACTAACCATATCAACAAAGCTGTTTCTTTCCGCTTTTCACTCATCCGTCAATCACCACTTTCAAAATAAAGGTCGCTAGCACACCATCATGGATATCTTTTCTGAAGCAACGGAATCTTCATTTGATATCCATATTCATATCAATGCCAATTATTAATCTCGATGTAAGGCGAGAACCGATACTTTCCGAACATCTTGTTTCATTTCAATTGGAAAAGTATCATTAGGCACAATTGAATGCTTGGTATTAAGCTGTTCAGTCAAATCAGTTATAGCAATATGGGTTAGTTTTAATGCCAATGGGAAAGATCCTTTTAAAATACTATAAATTATAATGACTATTCCATTTAATCACTCGGAATGCTGGTTAAAATATCTGAACCATCTTGAAAGTAATTCAAAAACTATGATCAATCACTTATTGTCAACATTGCTCGAGGCACAGACCTGCCCCCCTCCTCACCATCATCGGCTATTATATATTCCGCAAGGGATGCAAGGTCCTACTTATTTATCTGCTACCTTATCATCTGTGTACTCATGATCCTTCTTTCAGATAGTAGGCCTTATTATCAGGAATCGAATTTTAATCAGCCTACATCTACTTACTTTGATGCCAGGAAAAGAATAAAACCATTAAGAAACATATTATCATTATACTCAAGATGATTGTTTGGTGCAGATATCAAAAAAGAAGTTAACTTGTAAATAGATACTGGATGGTTAATAGAAATTTTGTTACATGACTATGACATTACATAAATTGACATCATAGTCAATTTTATAAAAAAGATATCATAATAAGTGGAAGTAAATCATAATATTGCATAACACTGCTAAATTTCTAAATATACTATTTATAATATTATGTGATAATGCTTATCGTATATCAATGTATCGTATCATATACAGTTGCAATTTTATTGATATTTTGTTTTTGTTATTTTGTAATGGGTGCAATGATCTGAAATACAATTTACATGGTATACAACTTTTCAAATTAAAATATAAGATGAATTTAAAATATATTACTATCTAATTATTTTTTTAAATTTTTTCAAATTCAAATGTAAAAAGAATTAAAAATGCATCGCTATTTAATTTTTTTGTAAAATTTGCGTGGTAAGCAACGTTTCAAATTCAAAAAGAATTTTAAATATATTGTTATCTAATTATTTTGTACAATTTACGTAGTACACAGTTTTTCAAATTCCAACGCAAAAATAAATTACAATTTATTGTTATTTAATTATTCCTTTAGAATTTTAAACAGTTGTTAGTGATTATACAGTTTAATATGTATGGATCAAATGCAGACCTCTAAAAATAATTACTGGGTCAGAAAAATCACAGAAATAATTCAAGACTGGATATTTATTTCAATTTACAGAAACATAAATGAAAACGAGACTAATTTGATGTTAATGAAACCGAAGGAAATCCATTTTAGTTTTCTAAAATTACAAATGAAAGATTTTTGGAAATTCTTCAAAAGAAAATGGCAAAATGTAGAGGATTCTAAATATATTTATTTTCTACTGATGAGAAATATGTCTAGTTAACTGAGGAAAAAACTAATATCTTTTTTCATTCATTTTGAAATTCAAAATTCAAAATTCTGTATTCTAAAAAGAGTCCATTTACTTCATGGAGCCTGTCTCCCAAAATCTTAATTGGTTTGGAACAGACAATAGTATGTGCTTCAATAATGAACTAGTCTGAGGATTTTATTCATTGTTCTGTACCGCCATTTTTTTCCGCTGTAGATGATTCTTTCATAAAACTTTCTATGAAAGGAAACGAAAGAAAATAATCAGATTGATAATTAATCATGACTACTATGGAATTGGATTTCAAAAGAAAAACAATCGCTAGAAAGTTTTATTTCTGGATTTCTTTCTCTTTTTTTTTTTGGTGCAAAAATTATTTCATTTCTTAAGGATTCTAATTACAAATGTAATCTTTGTCGAAGTCCTTGGAATATAAAGGCCTCGAAATTTTAATTTCTACTGATAAAGTAGTTTTTACCTTGATTTGAAGTAATATCTCAAAGATATTTCAGAATATCTGAAGGACGTTCTTACATTATTATTATCAGATCAAAATAGAACATTATTACTTTCAGATCGGAATTTTAAAGGAAATGAAAGAACAATGTTTTAATATAGTGTACCATATTATTTTATTTATATTAAATTACAATTTCTAGGAATTACGATGTAATCATTTTATTATAATTTATTAATAAATATTATGATACTGGAAATTGTTTCGAGGGATTTTTTATAATTTTGCACAACATAACCATTGCAAAAAATTTTAAGAATTTATAAATAAGTATATTTTTCCTTGAAGGTCCTTGAAGTTAATTTAATGTTTCCCATATTACTATTTACTGCAATTCTTACACTAAAAATATTACAATGCAAATTTAAAAAAAATCCGCATAATTTAAAATACAAAATTTAATTAAAATAAAAATGTATGATTTTTAAGGAGTAATATTTTAATATTCATTGAAAAGAAGTTGTAATAAATAGAATAGAAGATATAATAAATCGATATCAATGTTATAGATTTAAAAGAAATTTTAAAAATATAATTTTGCAATTCCAGGGTATCAATTAAACAATTTGTACATACCCTATAAAATCATGAGATTGAAATTATTGAAATTTCCATATAAAAAAATTTAAGGATAAGGATTAAAAATATAGCTTTTTATACTAAATCAAATAAAACCTAAGAAAATTTGCTTTTTACAAAAAATCTTACTGATCAGCCTAATAACATTGTTTGAAAAAAAATTCTTATTGATAATAAAGCAAGAAAAAATTGCAATGAGGTCCGATTATGTTAATAATTATTTCTTATTGTTAGTTTATGACTTATGGATCTGCCTTGAAATCTAGTAATTATAAACAAGCCATTTAATAGGATCAATGAACATGCCTTTATAATTACACGATAAACAAATTACTGATATCGAATTACATTTTGCTTACACCAAACTCTGACAGTAACTTTCTGCTTCATTTTGTAAGATGTTCAACTGAATTCAAATTTAAACCATAAGAAGAAAAATTGATATCATGTGAAATAGACTTTTAACATACATATACATAACATACATAACATATATATAAAATTGATGTCAGATAAAAGACATTCATTCTTAGATTGGGGCTTCGATTTTTCCTCGTGTGATTTGCTATTTTTTTTTAAATAAAAAAGCAATACTATAAAAGCTAAGCTCAACCGCATCATAGCTTCCATAACTATTAATATAACAATACAGTAAAAGCTCTTTATTCGCGG
>JAPMOQ010032104.1:7822704-7922531 GCA_026543055.1 Argiope trifasciata | reverse complement strand
ATCTTCATCTTGCGATTCAAGCAATTCCTGAATGTCACTTGATTCTATCTGTTCGAACCCATCTCGTCCTATTCCATGCACGATTTCAGCTATCTTTGCAGTCAAAGTTTGAACTTGCACAGATTCTTCGTCATTTTCCGCAGTCAGAGCAGGCCACAGTTTTTTCCAGCATGACTTCAATGAGTGTGGCTTCAGTTCTTGCAATGATTCTTTTATGTTTACGATGCATTTTGCTATGTCAAATTTTTTCCAGCATTCAATAACATTCATATCAGGATTACATTCCATATTATCCTATATGATTTTGAAGGTTCGTCTAACGTAATAAAGCTTAAAGGCCTGGGTTATTTCTTGGTCCATAGGTTGAAGTAAAGCCGTCGTGTTGGGAGGTAAAAATTTCACTTTTACATTTGTATACATAGTTTCAAGTTCGCTAGGATGATCTGGTGCATTGTCCAAAACAAGAAGTGCTTGAAAATCTAAATTCTGTTTTTCAAAATAAGTTTCAACTTCAGAAACAAAACAATTCCGAAACCAGTCACAAAAAACAGTGCTTGTAACCCACGTTTTCTTATTAGCACGCCACAACCCAGTCATGTTGAATAAAGAAACCACGAATAAAGAAATTTTTAGCCGCTAATATAGTAATTGGGTCGCATTTTTTAAATCCGCGAATAGTGAAAACGCGAATGAAGGAAGCGCGAATAAGGAGCTTTTACTGTATACGGTACTAGGGCTTCGCCAATATCAGACAAATCAGAGCTAACATTAAACAAAATAGTCAATAATTTTAGGTTTGCAATAAAAACTGCATTTAACATTTTGGTCAGTGATAACACCATTTAGAAAATTATTGCAGTAAAACAATTTATTTTGGTGACGGCACCATATATTATTGTTTCGAAATTTGTAAAAAAAGTTATAAAAACTCAAAGCATTTTATTTTAATATCAAAAATTTAAGAAAAAATATTATAGATCCTTTAAATTTGGAAAAATTTAAAAATTAAAATCAAATGCAAACAGAAATTTGGTATTTGTACAACTATGATGAAAATGAAACGGGAATAGTTTAAATCGTCAAACCATTGCTTATTACTGACATATTTCATACTTAAATTTCAGAATACTCCATAATTGGTACATAGTTGCATTACATAAGGTGAATGGATTAATGGTGTGCAAATGTTCAATCTGTCATTCTTAATTGAAGGACTCAACTGTCACATAAAAAAATTCAATACGAAATATTTGCTCATTTTCAATCACACTAACAGGGAGTGATGCTTAAAACAGACAAAACTGTAGTACCTTACTTTACAAATAAGCCTTCTATGTCAACTGACACAATTGATTTTAATTAATAATTAGCACAATAGAGTGCAACAAGAAAAGACTAGTTATAAGAGTAAATATACAAAAAATAAAAAGATTTATATTTCCATTCTTTTAGAATATATGGAATTGATTCAGCTTCGTTTGTTTTGAGACTAATTTGATTGTGAAACAATGTTGTTTTTAAACTCAAATAAAATTAATTAAATTTCGACTTCCTGATATAGGTTGGTCGATTAAATCGTATTCATCAACTTTAAAAATTCTAACTAAATATTTTTCATCTTATACAGCCTGCAAAAAAAACGGCTCCGTTGAAGGGAAAATTCAACTGTAGTTTTGTAATGTTGTGAATGAACAATTCCGAGGATTATTATATGCGGTGAAATACCGTTTAAAAAATTATACTGTTTTCATAGTGTTTGCTTATTAAATATTGGAATGAAAGAAAATAAACATATATTAGGCTTCTGGATTCTCCTGTATCTAACACATCAAAATCAAAATATTCGTTAAAGATGAAAATGAAATTATAGCGAGGAATTTTGAATATCGTCACAATTTTGATATATTTTATATAAGAATTCCAAAAGAAAATGATATAAAATATCAAAAAAAAAATTTATGATTTTGCGAGATTTTATCATTAAGTGCTAATCTCTTTTTGTGAATAAAATTCCAAAACATTAATGTACTAATAACAAAACAATGACAAATTATGAGCCCAGTTTAGATATCAAATTTATCAATATACATTAAAATAATTATAACACCCTCAAAGTATATTAAAAAAAATTCGGTTTCTTAAACGTTAAACCCCGGTTTATAAAAAGCGAATTTAAAGTTTGAATACGCTAACGAGCCTTATGCTAAAGAGATTGCGACACCTGCCTTCCCTTTATTGATGCCCTTTTGATGAGAAACTGCCATATCGAGTCGCCAAGACTGTAAAAAAAAGTCTCCATTAATGAAGGAATTAATGGATTATTGATGCGATCCTCCGGCGCCTGTTGGAAAAGTTTGGCTGGAAATTTAGATAGTTCATTGTAAAAAAAATATACATATATTCCCACATAACAGGTGTTCGGAAGACGATGGCCAAATGGATGACCGGCGTGTAATCGATATTTTATCTCGCTTAAGTACGTTAATGGTTTTGAAATGTGAGTTATTGAGACTTCCGTGTCATTAGAAGATATAGCAGATTTCGGGTGTTATTTTTAGATGTGCTATTTTATTAATTAATTGAGGTATTCCTAAATGATTTTAATAGTTTTTTCGTGTGTTTAAATAAAAATGCGTTGCTAATTATGATAATATTTGTTCTGCAAATAAAGGAATCGATGACGATCGATATTTTTCAATAGTGAAGGGCATTAATGGATTTGTAATGAGAGTTTTTGAATACTTTTATGGTATCTGAAAATGCAGCTTAAATGCCAATGTCAGTTTTATTTTATCTGGCTCAAAATATGTAGTAAGAACTTGTAATCTTAAAAGTATTTAACTATGATATTCGGATACATTTTTCATGATTAGACCTATTTGAGAAACATATGAAAAATAGAATGGAATTATATCTTTAGATGTAAACATGATACCACAAAATAATAAAAAACGAATAAAGTCGGGTCTAAACAATAAAATTGTAAACTTGTTATAAATTTCAGAAGAAATCCATCAGTTAGAAAACTATTTGCCTGCTCGAGGTTGAGGTAAATATTATAACACAATAAACTTATGTGTTAAATAAATCTAATTTAATATAAGGCTTTTAAGTCAATATGTTAAGTCTGCGATAAACTTCATGTCCAGACAATAGAAAAAGCAACAAAATATGTGTTCCGTTCACTTCCGTTAAATTACACTAAACAAGAGCAATATTTTTGCTGGTTATCTCATATTTTGATAGTAATAGCTTCAGCCAATGAACCTCAAACTGACTATATAAATTCGATGTAACTTGTTATATATTTTCAAACAATATCTATATAGACAGACTATTATATAATTCAACTTTTTTTGTTTAATTACATATTTTAACTAATTATTAATAGCTGCAGTTATTTTTTTCTGATATATACAATAATTTTGAATTACATTTGAAGGCACCCACATACACGGTGGATTTGAGTTTCCTTGTTCGCAATGTTCTCAGCTGCAAATCAGGCACCTAACTTCCAGGCCACAACGGCCCTAATATTTTCATGGAATGAAAAGAAGTTTAAAAGAAAAAAAGTTGAAGAAAATGCAAGTTACTCCCTAGTAAACGAAAACGTACGTAACTAAACGCTGTTTTCTAATTTCAATACTAAAATTCTTGTATGTACAATGAAGATCAGTGAAACTAAAAAGGTAATTAACAAAACTATTGAAGCATTTTGATGCTGAAATAGAGTTTTCACCGAATAATAAATACAATTTAAAGGAAATTTGAACTTTTAGTTTGAGACATTGTATGATGATATTTTCTTAAAGTTTGATTCATTTGTTTGAGTTATTTTTAAAATTTATTCGTAGCTATTCAATAGCTATAATTTGAACAGAAAAAAAAACAATTTAATAAAGTCGCAATGTGCGTGAGCTTAAAACAAAGAGAAATATTGTTTTAAAAACGATATAGAAATGGATAAAATATGTATTAAATTTTTATTGTAATGAAGTAGGTTTAGCTAGGTAATTAGGAACGAATTTTGTAGATGTTGCCTTTTCTTCGATTTAAAATATTCTTATAAGTTGGAAAATAGACTTACAATTTATAGGAATGCATAATCATGTTCTGGAGAATTCAATAAACAATGCTTTTCTTAAAAAACTTATTTATTTATTCTGAATTAAATAATTATTACTACTATTTTATTAGTTAATGATAATCAGTACTACTAATTTTCCCTAATTTAGTAATTAACCACAGTAGTAAATAGTAGTAATCTAGTTACAACAGCATTCGTAATTTCTCTATTATATTTCCAATCATCCTTTAATCTCTAGGGTAATTGAGAATATATGGTTTGACTTCTAATAACAGTAATGGATTGATTTAAATGCATTTGGACTGTCAAGAAACCATTGCCTAAGAATTTCTTTTATTTTCCATTTTTAATAATCTAAAAATATTGTTATTCACTGTTTTGTAATAAATATACATTCTATTTCATGGGATAATGTATAGAATCACGTACGTAACTATTTAAATTTTAAAATAACTGTTAATCATTTTATTTCTAATTTTATCGGGAAACGTAAAGAAACGAAACTTCATAAGAACAGATTGGCTGAATATCTCAAGACAAGAGAGGCAAATTTCTAATGGTTAGAAATAAAACAAGTTTGATCCGTTAATTAATATAGTTGTACTTCAAGTAGAATTTATACTCTTCTCTTGATTACAATTTTCTCTGACATTTATGCTACCTTAAGAAGTCTATTTCACTGATAATATCCGATTTGTATGTAAATATAGTACAACCTTTATTTAACTGCTGAATTCACGAACTAAAATTAGTATCTATCAGAATAAATTCTAATTTTGCCTTTCAAACTTATCATATTTAGTATATTATCTGGTACTTTCAACCATATTAATATATATACACTGAAGTGACAAAAGTCATGGGATGACTGTTAATATCGTGCCGGTCCTCCTTTTGCCCGGCGAAGTGCAACAACTCGACGTGTCATGGAGTCCACAAGTCGTTGGAAGTACTCTGCAGGAATATTGAGCCATGCTGTCTGTATAGACGTCCATAATTGTGAAAGTGGGGATGGTGCAGGAGTTTGGGCACGAACGGATCTTTCGATGATGTCCCAAAAATGCTCGATGGGATTCATATCGGGCGATCTAGGGGGCCAGATCATGCACTGGAATTGTCCGAAATGTTCTTCAAACCAATCGCGAACAGTTCTGGCCCGGTGACATGGCGCATTGTCATCCATAAAAATCCCATCGTTGTATGGGTACGTGAAATCCATGAATGGCTGCAAGTGATCTGCAAGCAGCTGAACATAACCATTTCCAGTCAATGATCGGTTCAGTTGCACCAGAGGACCGAGTTCATGCAATGCAAAAACAGCCCACACCATTATGCAGCCACCACCAGCTTGAACAGTGCCTTGCTGACAGTTTGGGTCCATGGCTTCGTGGGGACTGCGCCACACTCGAACTCTACCATCAGCTCGTAACAACTGAAATCGTGACTCATCTGGAGCCCAGGAGAGTCGCTGCAGGCGATGTCGTGCTGTCAGTAAAGGCACTCGGATCGGTCTTCTGCTGTCATAGCCCAAGGAAGACAAATTTCGCCGCACAGTCCTATCGGACACGTCCCTCGTACGTCCCACATTGATTCCTGCAGTTATTTGACGAAGTGTTGCGTGTCTATTAACATTGACCATTCTACACAGACGTCGGCGGTCTCGGTCGTTAAGTGCAGGTGGTCGCCCACTGCGCTGTCCATGATGGGATGGGATGCCTGAAATTTCATACTCTCGGCACACTCTTGATACTGTGGATCTCGGAATGTTGAATTCACTAACGATATCTGCAATGGAATGACCCATGCGTCTAGCCCCAATTAACATTCCACGTTCAAAGTCTGTTAATTCTCGTCGTGCCGCCATAACTCACGAAAAACCTGTTCACATGAATAACTTGAACACAAATGAAAGCTCTGGAAAACGAACTGCGCATTTATACTTTTTCGCTGCGATACTACTGCCATCTGTATATTTGCATATTGCTATCCCATGACTTTTGTCACTTCAGCGTATACATAAATAAGTTTCTTTCCGCTTTCTTTGCAACTTTGTTTCTTAATGAAAATAGTATAAATCGAATTCCTTTCTTGCATTAACTTTTCTTCTTCACTGCTACCATATTCCTAGTATCTCTTCTTACTTGACGTTATTATTGATAAAGAGCTTTCGTAAAAAGGTAATATGTAGATATAACAATAACATCATTAAAATAAAATAAGTTATTAATTTGCATAAAATAATAAACATTAATTGAGTGACTGGGAGTTGCTCTTTTCCTAGACTTCCTATCATGTAAAAACTTTTCTAATTATATGAAAAAAAGCAATTTCTAACCTTTCTAATTGCATTTTTCTTATATTAATATTCTGCTAGATTATCTTTGTTGAAAAAATTTCTGGAGCAATTGTGAACATTTCCCAGATTCTCAGCAGAAAATCCATAAATGAAATTGAATCGTATTCAAAATCTACAGTGTAGCCCAAAAATATATAGTTTAGCAACTTATCTTGCCAATAATCAATGCAGGAAATGGATACTAATATTTTGAAAGTGTCATAAAAAAGACATTTTTCCTACTCCCAATGCCATGACATTCAGATGCTATTTCCAGTTATCCTTCCTACTCTAATTGCATTTATTTCTGAAATCGTATTAAAATGAACTGGTCCTTTAATCACTAAACTTCTTTACTGGAATTTATAATAGTATAAAAAGGTTTTTGTCCAAGAACATGCTCCATCATTTTCTAAATTTAGAAACTACATCTGGATCTGCCTACAAATCTTTTTGGACAATTTTTGCTCCATGCATGTCGCTTGATAATTCTAACAGATAGCATGACGACTAAAAATACGATCAAGTAAGTTTTTAGATACTCTATTTTTATTCGATCTAATAATATACAAAATTTCATTTAAATAGCAAGGCCATTACCTTACTACAATTACTTCTATTTTATGACACGTTCACTCATTGCAAAGATTGGAACGTGACTTCAAATGGTTCTAATGATGTTGTTGTTTACATTTGCCTACTTTAATGAGGTGAAAAAGATTTATTTTTATTGTAAAATAAAATAATCCCTCCTCTAAAGAATTAAAATGTGAAAAGTTGTCAAATTCTCTTAATCAAAATTTAACGTTTACTAATCAGTATATATAAATAATATAAAAACGTTTATAAATCAGCATAAGTCAGATCATTTAATCAAGAACTTTTAAACTTGAAAGATAGTTGCTTCTTGAATGATAAATGCTTATAAATGAAAGTTTTCACAAGATTTCAATTAATATTGAAATAAAAATTGAGTTTTTAAATATTTTTATGTGTATATTTTAATGTGTTAATTTGATTTTTAAAATTTCAAAAATTTAATATTATAACTCGAAACCTATTATTTCGAAAATGCTACATTTATATATTTTTAAAAGAAAAAAATACATATATTTTTTATTTACATCTATTTTATTTCGAAATATTTTTGAGCATATTATTTTTCAACAAAAATTTTATTTGTTTTTATAAACTGATTTATACACATTTACGTTTCTCAAGTGTTTAATTTTTTTATTACATTTCTTTCTTTTCCATGTTATTGCTACTTTAGAAATCAGAATAACTTTAAAAAATAATTAATAAGTAGCGAATAATGCCTTAAATATTTTTGACTGAAAATTTGAATCTTGTTAAAATTATTTTTAAAAATAATTGTTCTTTATATACTTTGTATGAGAGAAATTAATAAGGGTATTAAACTTAAAAAATAAAATAATTAACAATTGCTTTCATTTTAGTAATAGATGACGCCAGTTTCCATGCTACCGTCTTTAAAAATATGAAAAGATATATTATACTTTTGAAGATTAAATAATTTATTATCAAAAAAGGTGCTATTATTTTTACGAAAGTTTAAAAAAAAACAAATTTATACATTTTAATATTCAAATATACATACTTGTTCTTTCCTGATTTAATTAAATAAATTATTTATTAGATTAAGAAATAAAATAGATATAAAATCGCACTGGATATAAAAATGTATAGAATATATAAAAGATTTTAATTTCTTTTTAGAAAAAAATAATTGTTTTAAAGATTTCTGTGCTTTTGACTTTTTTTTTAAAATTTAGTTTTGGGAAAGTATCTAATTATCATTCAAATAAACCCCTTGCATAAAGGTAAAATATTGAAATGAATATTTTAATCTTTATAACTTAATTAATTTGTATCAGAGGTAAATATTATAATTTTTGTTCAATAAAATTCATCTACTGGATTTACAGTTTACTCTAAAAATTAAAAAACAATTTCTTTGTATTTGTTGTTATTATTCGGTCTTAAAATTTAGAATTGTTATAGAATAATTACAAAATTCTCTAAACATATTCAAAAACTCTTTTAAAATTCTGTTGTCGAAATACAGTTATTTTATTTATTGTAACACTAAATTTTGGATAAAAACAGAAATTCATTTATTTAAAAAAAATAAGATACGATTTTGAGTTTTGCTAATTGTTAGCAGCATGACTTAAATTTAAAATAAAATACAAAATATGATTGATTAGTGTAAAAATATTTCATCTGAATTAGATATTTTTTATTTGCTTCATTCGTTTATTATATGCTATTATGCTTTTCTCATGGCGTTCGTTTCATGTGTAAGGTACTATAGGTTTATCAGATTTTGGATAGCATCACCAAAGAAAAAACAATTAATTTTTAATTCTTTTGAGTAAAAAAAAATAAAAAAAATAATGCTCTTTGAGTTTTGCAAATTGGTAGCAATCGGTTGGTATAATAATTGGTTACAGTTTGAATTTAGAATAGAGCACAAAAAATGACTCCTTATTATAAAAATATTTCTTCTGTATTAGAGATCCTTTATATGCTGCATAGATTTAGGCATGCTCTTATACCTTTCACATGAGTTTTTTATATGTAAGAATGTGATAGATTTATCGGATTTTAGATTTATTCCCCTAAAAAATTAATTAGAAACAGCAAACAGTTGTAATATTATAAATATCTTTTCAATGTTTCAGAATTCATCAATATTCTGAAACATTCATCAACATTCTCTTCCGGCTTTTGTTTTGAATCGCGAAAAATTTTCCCCTACAAAAATATAAAAATACATTAAAATGTTGGCCTGATTTCATCACAATCGGTTGAACGAGACGGCAGTGCATAAGATACAAACAAACAAAAACTCATTTTTAAATATTTGATATGATAACTGCACTATGCCTATTACCTTCACACAGGTGCAAGCACTAAGTTGGCCAAGTTTCATCCCAATTGGTTGAACGGTACAGCAGTGCATAAAGTACGAACAAACAAAAATTCCTTTTTATATATTAAATTATGCCTTTCACAATAAATTTTTTAACATGTAAGGTACGATATGTTTATGAGATTTTAGATACCATCACAAAAAAATTAATTAGAAATAGCGAACAATTGTAACATTCTAAATGTATTTTCAAATGTTTCATAATTCAGCAATATAGAGCCTGGCGGCTCTTACCTTTAAATCACGAAGGTTTTCCTCCCACAAAAACATAAAAAAGTAAATACAAAATTAAAAGCATTGGTTCTTTTTAAAAAAATTAAATTGAATTGAAATTTTCATTGGTTGCAAGGGGAATACGAACGAAGAAAAAAGTTAAATGAAACGCTCTTTTTATTATTATTATTAATGGCATCTTTCGTGCCACGAAAACTACGAAAAGAACTCATTTTTCCATTCAGCGCCAAACTCTTTAATTAAGAAAATTAATTACACGCGGCCATAGATCGTAATTAAATAAAAGCCTCTCTTTCTGAGTGTGATAGGGAACGAGAGAAAGAAGATGGAAATGGGGAAAAAGTTGGAAAAATGATTTTAAAAAAAAGGGAACGAAATTAGGGAAATGTAGAATTAAGATTCGCGGCTTGTCTTTCGTGATGTAAATATCGACCTTTGATATCTGTGCTGGATTAATTAGCAAAACATGAACGGAATCGTTGAATAAAAACCGAAACACGCCAGATTCTTGATTTTCGTAGAGGTTACACGCGAATCTTATTGACATTAACGGAAGGAAAATCGTGTCATTTTTATCGATCGGGGTCTTAAAATAGTCATAACCGAAGAAATTCTCAGTAATTATCATTTGCGTCCTTATTGTTTTGTGAAATGAACTCGTTAGGATTGCGTGAATGAGGCATAAGTTTTTTGATTAATTGCAAAAAAATGTTTTCAAAAATAATTATTCAATGACATCGTTACATTGCTCCAATATATAAAAAAAGTTCTTTCACTTTTTTTTTTTCTTAAAATATATTTTGCTGTGCTGATTACACGAAATATTCATTGCTGTCCAAAATTCCAAATATTTTCTGTTATTTTGCTGTTTTTAAACTTTTTTATTACTTTACAAAATATTTTCGTCACGGAACTATAATTATCCAATTTGTAATCTCCATTCATTTAAAAAAACTTCAAAGTAAAATCTGGGATAACTGAGTTAAGATATTTGGTATTTTTTCAATTTATTTATATGCAATCCTCACGTCTTACGAAATGAAAATGATAAATTAGAGTACTATATACTATATCAATTATTCGAATAATAATATTTAAAAGTACGAAGTAGTTTCGTAAACCTAGAAATATGTTTTATTTCATCTTTCTTTTCTTTGTTTGGAAGGTATGATAAAGGAATAAAAATTCATGATAATTGTCATTACGTTTTGTTATAAAAGTCAAGAGATAGATTTCCAACAGCCTTTACTAAATATTTTGCAAAAATATTCGAGTAAAATGTAATTAATTATTTTTATTCTGCCGTTTAATTCTCGAAAAGTGTTAAATAATTGTTCGCGATTGCAAGGGTGCTTGTCTTTGGCTTGTAGGAACAGTACAAGTTAAAAAAAATTAACTTCAAATTAAAAGTTTCAGCAATTTTTTTGCATTATCGAATATCACAGAATAACAGATTTTTTTTTTATATTTCTTAAATTTTTATTACCGATCTAGAAATTTAGACAAATTAACAAGTATTTATAGGAATTTTTTGAGATCGGTCTTTTATCCACCATAGAGTGGAATTTTTTAATGAATACTAAATATTGATCTGAAATTTTTACCAAGTATTTTTATGTGGGTAACGCGTACTTAATAGGAATTCCAAAAAATTTGACTAAATAATAATAAGAACAAAATGAAAAATAACTTTCTAATTAAAGCTTTTCATAAATTTATTTTTCTCCAAATTAAGTTATTTTAGTGTTTGATGGTTTCATTCCCTTTATCTCTTTAATCTCTGTAACAACTCTATCTATCTATATGTATATATATTTATTTTTAGAATGACAGCTTTTTATTTAAACATGAAAAAAAATGTCCTAATTTTCCAGTTTCTTAGCCCTATATATGGTAGGCACACAAGAAAAAAAATTCAGTGGCGTTTTTAGATGGCCAAACAATAATTTAAAGGAATAAATTTACTGTTATACATTTTTTCACATTTTTCTTGTATACGTTTTTTAAAAAATGTACCAGAAGCTTTATGTATCTTGAGCTGAAAGAGCAATTCATAGAGTGGCACAAACTACAAGCATATTACAAGAAAATTAAGAAAAAAATTTGAGGAAGTCGTATCTTTTTGGATATTCTCATTATTTAACATAAAATTTCATGTTCTTTTCGTGTTTCCGTGTACTATATAATTTTTAAAAATATCTTAACATGATGAAGCATTCCTTTCGAGTCCTTTATTATTTTTATTTCTATACATTCTAAATTATAAAGCTTACTTGAGATGCTCTTCATTGTTTAAATGAATCTTGATTTTTAAATTTCTTGATACTTTAAATTAATTATAGATTTAAGAAAACAATAATCTGTAATTCTTTGCATTTGACAGATATGTCACTGAATTCGTGGGTGTTAAAAATAAATTGTCATTGCATTTAAAGCGAAAAATGAGTAAAAAGTATTAGTCCTATAGGCTCTATGCTTACATCTTGTATAGAACCTGAAAAGTTTGAGAAATAGAACAACGTCATTAGAGTCGTAGTCTCACTTCTATTTAATTGAATTTTATGTTTTTTAAAAGTTTTACAGGTTATTTGCTGTCTCCTAGTAGACCAGAAAATTCTGATAACAAGTGATTATATAACGTAAACAAGAAAAAAAGTGACGAAACGTCGTTAGAATCATAATATTGCTTGCATTTAGAGCAATTCTATATTCTAACTAAATAATTGCTTCTTTTATTTCGAAACTTTATTACTCCTTATACTCGGAATAAAATTCTTAAAGAACAAGATTGTTTTGGTTGCTGATGAAAATGTCTGTCTTGACGCAATTCCTTGAAAAAATGCATTCTTTGCTCTTTGAGTCTTATGTGCACAAATGACTTGATGTCGCCTCAATTGAGTGATAAAAGTTAAAAAGAAATTTAATAACATATATAAAAAGGTTACATGAGCTAGCAACAACTTTCATGCAAACAAATACTTAAATATTATTCAACGCATCGAATATTTACTTTTTTTGCAATGAAATCTCTTACAGGATTATTTAGAAGGTGAACAATTGCAGCCCTAAGTTCAGCACCAAGACATTTAAACTAAGTGTTAAAAATATTCAAAAATCCACGATAATCGCCCCATGAATAACGAAAGAATAAGGAACCTACTTTTTTTTAGAGAGAAGTATATCCCCTAAGACCATGAAACAGTCTTAAAAGCGTAAGCTCTCGTGAAAAGTCCATATTCATTCGTATTGTAACCAACCCTATTCACAGGATATTTCACCTTCTCTTTAATCCGAAGGGAAAGTTTTGAGAAGTTGTGTCAACAACGGACAGAAAATTTGGAGCATGCTGTTTTGTGTCAACATTTGTCCTAGAGTGTTTTCTTTGGGCATTAAGGGGAACGACCACTAATCGGAATCTTTCTTTATTTTCCAAGCGACGGAGCCTTCAACTGATGAAGTTAAAGTGGATGGGTAAGCCGTTCTGGGGGAAGATTTCCCCTCTTTCTCTACCTCCCTTTTACAAGAGGAGACGTGGGAGGAGACAATGCAGTCGAATACTGCTTTCACACTTGAATGGCAGATGGAAAAAGAAATGAATTAAATGAGAATGCAGAGAGTAGTAGGAAACAAACAAAAAGCTCTAGCGTTTGAAAAATATTTTATTATTGTAGCCATATCATGATTTGGAGACAGCAACTTTTAAAGCATGAAATGCTATATATTTGAGATTCTGCAAGTGTTTGATTAGAATTAGTTGGAAATTTATTGATCTTCCAAACACCACAATTTGTTTGAAAACAGTGCTTTCTCAAAATAATCCCAAATTGCTGTTCAGATGACAATAAATAAAAAAAAAACTCTTTTCCGATGAAACTTGGAGTCATTTTGCCGAGATGGAGTACGATACTGATGGTTGCTTTTATCCTTCAATATTTCTTATTTATTTACGTTTGTTTCTTATATAGGGCTATTGATAACAAAGGTAATTGCTAAATTCTTAATATATCTTGAGATTTAGGTTTAGTTATATAAACGTTCCGTTTTGAAGCAACACTAGTTCTATTTTGGGAAAGACCTCGTAATTCTGAACCGCAGTCAAATGACGAGGATGGCACCTGAACTGGAACCCTTCTCTCCAAGTTTCCACACCAGTTGGAGGACATTTGGCCTCGACGGATTTAACGTAAATCAGACCCGCTTACATGGTGATTCTTCGATGGAATTGGGCTTCGAACCTGCAACCCTCTAGTTCCGAAACCTAGACTTTACCATAAGTCCACCGTGATCCCCTAATATATCGTGAAGAGAAATTAAGACTATCTAGATAAAAGACATTTTCAATATACTAGAACTCAAGAGGGTTTTTACCCATCAAGTAGATGTTTTTACTCAAGTCAGAAATTTTCTCAAGTAATGAAATACTTTCTCTTTTATTTGTTTCAGTTGAAAATTCTGTAAACTTTAACGTCTGATTTAACACTCTATACGGTTTTCCAAATGAAAAGATTGTATCTGAATAATTACAGCTATAGCAGCGTCATCGAACCGTTTTATCAATGGTGATAGAGATGTACACTGCGCTCAGTGTCGGAACCTGCTCACGGTAAAAAAAAATTGAATGGAATTAACGTCGTCTCATGCATGTACAGTGAGCCTCAAAATTGAGTATACAACCTGAAGTGTAAGGTATGTTTTTATCTAAAAACCTAAATTTTGCAAAAAGGAAATCGTGTGTTTTGTTGTTAATACTAATTTCCCTCCTCATCCAATGAGTACAGAAAAAAATTACGAAATCAAATTTATTTTTTTATAAAAAAGAATAAATATGAGACTTGGATAAAAAACTACACCACAAAATTGAGTATACATCTTTATTAATTTCCATTATAAAAGCAAATTAATATTTCTTTGCATATCCTTTTGCCTGGACAACATCTCGTAATATTTTAGGCCTGAATTCCACCAGCTATTTTGATGTTTCAACTGAAATTTTTGTGCACTCTTATCGTAAGGGCTTCTTTAGATCCTCTTTACTTGTCACATCATGCTCATGGACGGAGTTTTCCAACTGAGCCCATAAATTTTCTATAACATTTAGATTTGGAGATTGTGGTGATGTAGTTGCTGCTTGCAATGGTACAACAAATATAACTTGACTATCTTCGTCGTATGTTTAGGATTCATTGTCTTGCTGGAAGACGAAGTTTGACCCAAGTCCTACTTTGTTGGCACTTTTATGTAAATTATTCTTTAAGATGTTAAGATATACCATTCTGTCCATAATGCCATCAATAAAGACCAGCTCTCTTATTCCTCCTGCTGCCATACAGCCCAAAAAAGAGGACGGATCCACCTCCATACTTAACCGTCTTTATGGCGTTCGCAGGGTCTACTTCTTTCCCAACTTGTCTTTATACCTTATATCGTCCGTCACTTCTGTACAGATTAAATTTGCTATCATCGGAGACCAGAACAGTGTTTCAGAAGGATTCCGGTTTAGAAATATGATATTTTTGCGAAATATAGCCTTTTTTTCTATTGGTGTGACTAATGAGAGGTTTTCGTCTTGGAGTACGGCCATGAAATCTTGCATTATGAAGAATTAGTTTAACAGTTTCAGCTGAAACTGTTCTTCCAATCTCTAAGGACATTAACGATGCTAGTTTTGGGATGCTTAACTTCGGATTTTTCTTCACAGAACGTATAATCTTCCTCTTTTCAGTAGCGCTTAAAATTTCCTTACGTACTCTTCCTGGAATATTGGTCACAGATCCAGCTTTTCGATAGTTTTGAATTATTTTTTTAACACAGCCAGGACTTTTTCCAACTAATGAAGCAATTTCACGGAGAAATTTGTCATCTTCTGACCATCTATTGACTAAACAGCGTTCACTTTCAGAAGTTTCCTTCCTAGAGCTCATTTCGTGATTTTAAGATTGCAAAAAAGTTAATTATGTCAGTGAAAAACTATTAAAAAGTTTACATTTGTCATGTACAACGGCAATAATAGTTTAACGAATTCATTTTTTTAATAAAAGGGGTAGAATATTGACGATTTCATCAAGTGTATACTCAATTTTGTGACATAGTTTTTCTGGAAATCTTCATCTTCATTTCTTTTTCGGAAAAAAGAAAAGAAGAAACTACTTTATTTGCTCACAAAGCAGGAGAGACAGGATTGGAGGATCGTCACAGAAAAATTCGATTATTTCACAGTAAAATTTGGCTTATTCTTCCTAAAATATTTCAGACCTTCGAAGTGTATACTCAATTTTGGGGCCCACTGTATGTGCCCATATCGAATCGCTAGGGAATATAGTTTCTCATTTTTTGTCTGTCCTGAACCACTCTTGACTGATTTCTTGTCACTAAGAAACGCTATCCTTTTAACACAGTACTGCAATACTTTGACGAAAGCGATCAAAAGCAAATGTTGAGATCTTCTCACACAACAAATGATCTTTTACCATGAAAATCCCCCCACCAGTCTCTCGTGAAATCCAGATGACCTTGAAAAAATTCCGTTGATATGTGTTGGAACATCCCCCGAATTTGTCATTCTGTGACTTCCACAATTTAGGGCCACTTAAAAAAGCATTACAGAAGATACGTTTCCTTTCGGACAATGAAATGAAGGAAACTGTACCAGAGTGCCTCAAGATTCAACCATCATCTTTGTACAGCAAAGGCATAGACCTTCTCTCTAATCATGTGTTACTCGCAGAATGGCAATTTCTTTTGATTTTAAATAAAAGTTTTCTTTTACTTCTATTTGGCCTCTTCTCATTTGAGCAACCCTCATATTTTGTAATGTAAATATCCTGAATTAAATAAGGTCTAAAATCGCTTTGGACATGCAGGATCTGCCACATTTCCTCCTTCTCAAGAGTCCTTAACCCTCCAGTTGCATATCCCGCGATTTTCATGCGTTGGTGATCAGTCCATTTTCACATGCATCCCAGTTTTTTCACTGTTTAGAGTGTTTGTTTGTACGATTACATATTTTTATAAAATCATTTTATTATCGTATAACATATAGTATCAATTCACTTTGTCAGAAAAATATGTGAACTTACTTGCAAACATTGCATCTAAATGGTGATTGTAAAAATTTACGCAGTCAGAGGCTTAACTCCACTAAAAGGTTGAGATCAAGTCACAGCACCACAAAATAAAGTGTATAGAATCCTAAAAGTTGTTAAATTTTTATTTTCAAACGAACCAAACTTTTATTATTTAAAATATAGTTCATTCAAAAATTATAATTTTACAACTCTTAGGAAGTATTATTTAAATTTATTTATTTTAAAAGAGACAGTTATAGTGTAATTTCTCACCACTATTAAAATATTTTTAAATGTTGGGATTGATTTCAAATCTGTTAAGAGAGTAAAGAATATAAAAATTGCCAGTTATTGTATGCAGAAGATATGGTTATGGTGAAATATGACAGTGTTATGAAGGAATGAAATTGAAACCGGCTAACTATAAATGATTCATATGTTATAGTTCTTGTGTATCATAAATCTAATATCTATTAACCTGATATTATATTTAAATAACACCATAAATTTATACTACACTAGCTAACAGTTATCATCCAAAGTGCTTTGATGTTCATAGAAATTATTCCAATAGCCATAGTTGCCCATACTGAAGAGAAATGCATCTCTGAATGTCATTTATCATCCTAACGTCTCCTGGACGGACATCAAAGCGTGCATTTCAATGTATGTATTTCTATAGAAATATTCAGACGGAAAACTCATTAATAGGACGACATTTGGTTGCATGGGACCATTTCGAATATTTCTTATGCATTCTGTAAGAATCAATTTTGACTGGACAATATTTGAATATTTGCACAAAAAATTTCTGGCATGATAGCTTTCTGCATATTTCTTTTAGCCTATCAACAGAAATAATGTAGAACAATTTCATAGTTCAACATTTTTATAGAGGTAGAAGTTGATAATTACAATTCTTTTCAAATTATTCTAATGTAACATTACATTAAAAGGGGAAAAATACTAAATCAAAAGTGTGTATCCTGTGTCGAAGAATTTTACAATTCATTAGACCCCTCAGCTGAGGGAAAAGAATTTATATCATCTTAAAAAGATTCATTCTTAAAAATTGCGTAGCTGTGACGATATATGAATTGACTATTTTGGAGGTTATGTATAGTGGTATATTGATTACCCCGACTATACAGTTGTCTAGGTACAATGGGTTAAGTGGGCTCAACAGCAGACGGATCACAAATATTTTAGTTCATATGTAAAATAAATTTTAAGAAATAGGAGCCCTTGATATTAAAAATATTAGGAACTTTGGCTATCAGTTGATTTAGTATGCTCAAAGATTACTTGGTTATAATAATTTCTTCAGCAAAATGTTTCTAAATTGAAATTTTAATAGTCACATACGCTAATTTTGAAATTTTACGTTCTATTTACTGTACACATTATCAAATACAATGTCTATGAATTTTCATTTCAAATACAATCTTTTAATAAATATCTGAAATTTTGCAAATTATGTATGAGCCCATAGCAAAATAATAGCAAGGAAATTGCATTTACATTACTTTTCAAACAATTAAATTTGAAGTTCAAAATCATTCCGTTTATCCTATTTAATTTACATTTATTTAATCCTTTTACATATATTTAATTCACTATTTTTGAAATCATTAAAACTATTTTAATATCATTAAAATCTTAGTTCCAAATTAACATTTCCTCAACAGTTTTATCTCGTTAACGGTCTGTCGAATGCACTTAAGCAGTAGAAAAATAAGCAAAACTCCTTGGAAAAATGTGTTTTGCAAGAGTTTGACTCCAAATCTTCTTAAACGAAAATTCTAAAAGGACTTTTCCGCTAATTGCCCTATCTAAACAATGAAAACAGTTCGAAGAGTCACAGCAGCAATTGTAATGAAAATTGCGTCCCAAATCATTCGCTATGAGTATCTTTCCATTTTAATCCATGAAATCGGCAGCCAGGATAAGACAGTGCGCCCTATGGAATTTCTTTTTGGAACCCGAAGCCTCTAACGGGGAGAACATTCGGTTTGCGGCTAATTGCTTTAGGATTAGGGTCCTAGAAAGCTAATTAGAGCTAGGCTATTGTTATTTCATTTCTCGCCCGGACTAATTAGCACGGAGGGGATAGTTGAAAGATGGATTTATTTTCGGACTCTGATTTCTCGGAAAACTCCATATGAGCCTCCCGACCGCCCAAAACTTTGGAGGAAGCTCATCGCTCAAATTCCTGATGAGAAAAGGGGACATCATTAGCTTCGACATCGGAGAATCGGTCTTCGCGCTTGCTGTCCTATCGGTAACGGCCCTTTCTTGATCTAAAGTGGTTTAAGTCACTGGAATGAGTGTAGTGGTACGGTTTCCCTGACTTGGTTAAGATATATTGTATTATGGAAGGAAGTGATATATGAGATTCAGTAGCTAATTGGATTTGATCATGTTGCATGAGCTAATGGTTTTATTTGGATGCATTATGTATAAAATGATCATTTTTCCGGATCACAAAAAACAGATTCTCAAGTGACTTAGAGCTGGATGATCATCTGGAAAGATAATTCCAGGTAAAAATGAAAAAAAGGTGAAAAAAATATTCTTGAGAGTAATTAGAGAATGAGGAAATTATTACGGGAAATGTAGAAAATAAAGAGAATGAAATGTAGAATAAAATGATGGATCCTATTTTATTATAATATGGGAAAATATTCTATACTTTGTTATTTGTCCTTCTGAAACAAAGGATGGAATCGAAATTGAAGCTATCCTTACAGATTTTCTTGCTGGCCCATATATATATAGGAGTTTGAATCCCTTTTGCTGCATCGCTGTTGCTAAATTCTTAAGCCCAACACCAAAATAGAGAATCTCAGGTTCGTAAATTATATACCATCAAAGAACCTCTAAGTAAGAGAATATTTTGGGGGAAGGGGGCATTAATTCTATGTGGCTCAGATGATTGTGTATTGAGAGCCGATCATCAAAACCATCCCTACTATCCTTTAAAAGGGGATTAACTATAAATAATTTTGGTTATTATTAATTAAACATATGAAGAAACAAGTGTTGATGAAAGTGTGAAAATGAAAACAAATAACTGTTATATCTCACTAATCGTATATCTCAGCTTTGAATTTTTCCCAATTCATGTCTTAGAATAATTTTTAGTAATTTATAAAGGATTATAATATTACATGTGAGATTGATTTTATTTGAAGAGTTAATGCAAAGTGAAGATAATTTTTTTAAATTTTTGAATCAGGATGTTTGAAATCCTGATCGTTAATTTAGGCAAGAATGTAGAATATAGAGTTCGACTATATGAAAAAAAAATATTTAAGAATTATGAAATATTGGTAAAATAGGTTTTTCAATAGAAAAGTCGAGTAAAGAAAAATGAAACAAACAAAATGTTTTGTAATAATGGTTATTAATTCTCCTTTCACTATATTGATCTTATTGGAGTGACTTATTACATTTATTTCAAATGTTAGAAATGAGAATTCTTCAGAATCTAACTTTTTAAAATCAAATCCCCCCTGAATTTTCTTTTAGATATGTTATTTTGTGTTTTTGAGATATGTTCCTGTTTATGAATTCTTATATTTTATTAGATATGCTCTTACTATGAAAATTTGCTCAATGAGAGGCATTTAAGTCAAACTTGGGAATTATCTCCAACCATCCGTAGACAAATTGGTACATCTATCAGACGTCCGGTCTATTAATTTATAGATCAATAAAATAACTTATGTACAAAATAAAATCTCATTACGCATCGAAAGATGATTTTCTCTCTTTATGATCTTTTTATTTCATCATAAAAAGAAATACGTATTGCCGAAATAATACAAATACAGATAACGCAATAGCAATCAATATTTTATGAAATAAATAGAAGCTTATTAATTGATTTAACCATATTATCTATGTTACTTTTCTATTTGGAAAAGCAAGAAAGAAAAGCAGAGCTATGTAGGACAAACTAAACAAATACTATGACGACAAAAACAAAAACTATGTGGAAAAAATAATGTAATGAATTCTCAATAGATTGCTTTAGAATTATGCATTCTTTATAATGCCGAACGTTTTTCTTTAATTTCAGTCACAATTTTTATATTAATATCATATTGCTGATTATTTGAGCAGTTGTGCATAAGAGGATTTTGCATATACAGGTGCGTTGCGATATTATAAAGGTAAAGTCTCTGTTCTGTAATAACAGGGTAATTGGTTTTAAAGAAAATTCTATCAAATATCCGTGGGTTTCTTTATGGCCTACATGCCTGCATGTTCACTTATTAAATATTTTTCCCGATTTGCTGATTCGAGGTGAGCGTCATGGTGTTCTTGAACTCAAGGTTCTTTACCTCCGGACATAACTCGTGAATGAAATAATGGGATGGCAGTGAGATTACTCAGTAAATGGCTGTGCTTAGAAAAATGAAGTATTTATTAGGTAAGTATATAGATTTTGAATTAAAGTTATTCGGCAAATTCAATCCCGAGTCAAATCGGGTTGTAAAGCTACAATGATGACTCAGGAATAAAGAATATTATGAGATTTCTTAGAGCTATTTTGGTAGAAAAGGGTAGTAATTTTCTATTTCTTTAATTGAGATGTTATTGCTTTTGCCAAATTTTTTTTTCAAAGAATTTAATCAGATAACTTCTTGTGGATATCCTGTAAGGTTACAATCCTAAGATAAATATTCTCATGTTGATGTGGGGGGAAATTTAAGGAATGGGGCATCAACTCAGCAATCATTGCTGAAAATCATGAAGTCGGTCCAAAAGTAATCATCGAGTCACTTCAAAACGGATGTTAATATAACTAAAACTGGAAAGAAGAATGCAATTGATTATGATATCCCAAAAATGCTTTTTCTTATTCAATTACATCATGGTCTTATATTAAAAGATGTCTTGACTGGTGGCAAAATCTTATGGATTAAAAAAATTAATTTGAATAAATGTTTGCTTTTATATATTATGAAGATGTTAATAAAGTTTTTAATAAGACCGTATATATCAAAAAGTTTTAGTGCGAATACACTTGGTAACTTGAAGAATGTTACGGCGGTATTCCGATTCTACCAAAGTATTGTCCAATATTTTGGCTATCATATTAGGCACAATATCTTTAATAAAAAGTAAATCACAATAAGAATATATCTAGAGTTAAAATTTTATCAAAAATCCCAAATTTCAAATAATATAATTTGAATTTTTAATTCATAATACAGATTACATGACCTATTAATATGTGAATTTTATGAAATTTCCTAATAAAGCAGAATATAATGCAATTTTTATATTTAAAATATTTTTCGCTTTCAAATCATTATGCACATAATAAATTACTTTGTTTAAGAAAAAAACTTTGTCTAATACATGTAAATAATAGCTCCTTTAAAATAATCTTAACATTTCTTAATTTTTCTTTACGTTTCGATTATAAAATCTCAGAAATATTTTTGAATATATGAAAATTATATCGAAATGTTCCTTATAAAACTCTGTAATGTAAGAAAATATTGAAAATAAAAATAAAAGATGGAAAATCTTGAAATCAATTTTTAAAAAATCTTTAATAATCAATCACAGCATAATCAATTTGTTACATTGAAGAAACTTCTCCGTGTTTTTAAAATTCCGTTATTTTTTCTCAAATTACAAAAGAGACAAATTTTTAATGCTTGTAAAATTGCTCATTTTTTTCTTTTTGTAAACAAGTATATAAAGTTTAGTAATTACAAAAAAAAATCAATTTCGAGATTTGATGAATTCCCTCTTTTTAGATATCTCTGAATCTGAAGGAAAGAAAACCTTTCTTGAACAGCACCTCTCTTCCACCATGAGTGTATGAACAAGATTAGTAACAACGCTAAGTAAATTGTTGATTGGTGGAACATGTTTTATAATCCAAAAAAACATGGATCATATTTTGGACTAAATACTTCAAAGAGTTGATTTATGTATTCAGTTATACGTGAATACGGTAATTTTTCAAAATAACGTTCTCAAAATGTAAACTAAAATGTGATCCTGTAGTTCAGATAGTTCTTTATAGTAACACCACTTACGAAGATCACGAATGTAACGATTCATCCATTATATTAATCAAAATAATGAGGAACGAGTCTTTATAGGAATTCGGCTGTTCAAATAATCAATAATTTGTTTGCAATGATGAATTTAAATATTCAAGTGGCTGTTTCATTAAAGAATGATTCTAATCATCTTCAAGAAGATGATTCTCATTCATTGAAAAATCAGAACCTTACGAAGAATAATATGAGGAACGAATAATATGAATAATACGAAGAACAATATGAAAACCTTACGAAGAATAATATGAAACCCTTACGAAGAATAATATGAAACCCTTACGAAGAATAATATGAGACTTGCTGAAGTGAATTGGAAGGTAGTTAAAGAAAGTGAAGAAGGAAGGGACGATTAAGGCCATGCAGAATAAAAGCACCTCAGTCCACAAATCTCTATAACTCTTCAGTCATTAAAATAAATCAATACAATACTGTTCTGAAACTTTCGTTGAATATTATTCATATGAAAAGTATATTCAACGAATGCTTGAAAATAGGTCGATATTGGTCAATAATTATAAAGAAAATTAAAAGATCTAAATATTTATGAATATTTGTAACAATATTTTTCATTGTTTGATTTTTCTGTTCCCCCCCCCCCCCAAAAAAAAAGAATAAATAATGCTAATCATATTGTACGATCTGTTTTTTTCTGCAGTACTTGTCAACTATAGAATTTAATTATTTTAAAAATATCTTGGATATAGTCATCATTCGAATATAATATTATTTTCGCATGGACCAAAAGTGTGAAGTGGTGTTCGTGCACCTCAAAAGGCTGACCGCTTGTCACTTAAATCATACATTTATACATATATGAATATGGTAATTTTAAAATGTGACAGTGAAAAGGGGGAAATCAAATGTGAGCATATGATCCATAATGTTAATCGACTATATCAAAATCTAACTTATCGATCAAAAGGGAAATATCCAAAATATTGCACTTATTACTGTTTACATCACCAAAGTATGCAATACTAAACACCCCATAATAGTGTGTGATGAAGTCCGGGAGATAATACTCCTATTTATTGACTGTTAAGTAACTATTTCCATAAAAGTGCAATCTAATAATTATTTTAATTTCTTATGTGGCATTGTTACTTCATTTCGATATCCTAAAGTACGAAATTAAAGCAAAAATGCCCAAGCTTGAATTGCAGAATTTATCTTATGCTTAATACATTAAAACACTGCTTAATTAAGTATTACATTCTTTCTTTTAAATTTTAAGATCTATCAACACATACATTTCGTTAGTTCCTAATATGCTGGGATATATCATTGCAAAGCAAATCGTTGCCCTTTCCATGAAATTAACTTTAGAATCCTTAGTTTAGTTAAATTACGTTAGCGTTCAGGTTTAAAACAACATTAGAACTATTTTGAAATTAACAGCGTTCGGATGACTAGAAGGACACCTTGGCTGATCTCTTTCTCTCTAAGCTGCAGCTCCACATCAAAGTAAAGGCATGTGGACTCGACAGATTTAACGTGTGTGTCGTGGAATTTCTTCAGTCTCATCGGGTTTCGAACTAGAGACTTTACGACCTGACTTACTAGACTTTACTACTGCAGCCTTTTAGAATACTAAGATCTTTGGTTCGAATCCTAGCTTCACCGCAAATCATGTATAAATTCCTGTTACTTGCCTTTTTGTATACTCCCAGTGATGTGGCATGGAGAGTTGTAAAAAAGGGCAAAATTTCTTATCATTTATTTTTTTTTTAAGAATATTAATATAAACTAGCATTATTATAGGCTTTAATCAGTTCGTTAATCTGTAATAATTAAAACATATTTATTTATATTATTATTATATTATTTATATTCATTTATTTATATTAGAAAGTGATTTTTGTAAAGTCAAAAATTATCCTGAAAATTATTCGGCACTTTTTTTAGTTAGCTATCAATTTAATTCATTTTGTATATTAAATGATAAATGTAATTTATTGCATTCTTAGGAAAATTTATAAAGCTTCAAAAAAACATTTATTCATAAATGCAAACTCGAAAAGTGAGTTTTGTTGATTCATAATTTAGGATACCCAGTAAAAATTAGATTTTCCTCCAAAAAATTCAAATAGAAGAAAATTGAGTATAAAAATATACGCAGTAAAAGCAGAAAACTTTTAAATGAAAAATAGTCTTAAAATTCTTTGGAGTGAATAAAAAATTACTTTCAATCCACTCACCATTATAATATATTACTACCCTCTATGCTCAGGTCTTCTCTTGCGTCTGTTTATTTTAAATGTATGCAAGTAAAAAGAAAAACTTATTAATTATAAACACACAAAAAAAAATATTAATTTTATGCAAAAAAGTTGTATAAAAAATTTAATTGATAAATATTATATTGAAGGTGATTTTGAAAAACTTATTAATGATTAGAAAAAAAATTAAAAATAATGAATTTCGTATCACTGTGAAATTATATAAAATTCAAATAGATATTCAGTTTTTTTGTATCAGATTTAATGTATTTTTCATAAATAAGCAATAAGTAATTGGAACTACGAAAATACTTTAATAAATAAATAATTTTAATAAAAAATTGGTGACGATGTACTAAAAATTGCTCCTTTGCTCTCGGAAAAGTAACTCGTTGGATAGTTATTATCTCTAATACCTACCTTGTTTAGTGCTTTCAGAAATAAAAATATTTTTTTTTGTTTTGAGTTGAATTTCTCAGAAAAAGCAATCTACCTCTTTTTAAAACTCTGTAGGCATTTTTAACAATAATTTTTTTTGATAAATAAAGTTTTCAAATGATGCATCGTCTTGAATGATGAGTGAGAGTACCATCCGAGGTCAAAGGGTTAATATCAAAACTTGCCACCATTTTTATACACAAAAATACGCTTGAGGTTGAATTCATTGTGCAATATAATTTACCAGAGATAAATTAAAAGTTTCAAATAGTTATTGACTCTTTATATAGAGGGTACAAAGTATGGACATGCTTTAAATAAAAGAAAGGGTACAATTCACATCTGTCATCATTTTTATAAAAATATGTTGGTGATTTAATGCGTTGTGTACAAATACAATGTTCTGAATAATTTATAAGAGGTAAATTAAAAGTTTCAGAAAGTCATTGATCCTTGATAATAGAGGATACAAAGTATGGATCTGTTTTCTAATAAAAATAAGTAAAATTTAAGATCTATTTTTTTAATTTCATTTTGATTAAAATAAATTTTTATAGTAAAATTATTATTAAAATAAATATACTCGTTTAAATTTTAGATTCAAAATATTTGCGGAAAATTCAAATTAACCACGAATTCGAATTAAAAACATCCAAATCAATCGCGTTCCTTGATATTAAAATACAATCTAATCAACTAAAATTAGCAAAATTCTAACTGGCAACGACAAAAGCCTTTTAACTAACTCCTTTCTCATACTTCTTACTCACGCCACTTGCGTTCAGAAAATGTTGCTTCCGAATTTCCGCTGTGGTTTATTTGTTTCACAATCATTATGGGAGTCTATTTGACGCCAATTAGCAAGTTAGGATTAGAACTCTTGACGCAGTTTATACTTTTGTGATACTTTTAAAGAACACTTTTCCCCCATCCTCAAAAGTTGCGCCGCGTCGGATCATATTACTCGAACATAGTTTAGAAATTAGAGGATGGCATCGAAAAGAAAATTGGAAGAGAGATTGCTTTCAAGTGAAGATGAAATAGAAAGGCAGTCGAGTTAGAGCAAGTGGTAAGTTAATGAGAGGAAAGCTATGACATTGAATGTTTTGTCTTTAATAAGTGTCTATTCATTGAGCTACTTTATTTAGGTTTTAATTATGTTTAAATTACTTCATTAATTTCTATGTGATTTCAGAAATACAAGGCACGATGATTTATATTTAAGATAATTTTGTATAACATTTCAATTATTAAAGGCATCATCATGAACCAGCGGTTTAATCCTTGAAAAGTTGTTTCTAGTTAACCAGTTAATTATTTCAATCTCTTCGGAAAAAAACTCATCCATATTGTGTAGCAAAAATTTAGCGATGACAAGCAACTCGTCAAACACAGTAGGTAATATGGAACTATGTTGTAAAGAAATGATTTTCATTTTTTTTTAATTTCAGAAACCACATTTATTTATTTAGTTAAGCTAACATATATGCTTTGCATATAAACAAAAAGAAACATAAAAAATTGCATGACTAATACAACACTGCGACACATTTAAGAAAAACAATTCATATCATCATATGAGGGCTTTTTTTATAATTATTAATAATCTCTTATTTGTTTTTTTGATTTCGACTTGGCCCCAAAATATATTAAACATCTTAATATTTATGAGTATGTCTGAGCTCTTAACTAAAATTGCAATTCAAACTGCAAATTGAATTCTGAACAGCTCCATTCACAGGCTCAATTTCAGCAATTAGATTCCATATGAAGGCATATAATATTTGGTACGTTTTAATTTTTGCCTGTTCGCCTCCGTTTTCTATATTTCCGATATATTGTAAAATTAAAATTTGACATAGTTTCTGGCCTCATACGAACATCTGAATGATACTATTTTTATACAATATAAGAGTTCTGCGATTCTTAAGAAATCGTGTTTCAAATAAGGACGAATTCAAATTTAAAGAATAGGAGTAAAAATAAAGTCATTTATTTTTACACATATTGGTTTCTCATAATCTACTAAAAGAAACAAATAGAAAAGAATAAAACAAAATTATATATATATATATATATATATAAATACACTGAAGTGACAAAAGTCATGGGATAGCTGTATGCAAATGTACAGATGGCAGTAGTATCGTAGCGAAAAAGTATAAATGCGCAGTTCGTTTTCCAGAGCTTTCATTTGTGTTCAAGTTATTCAAGTGAACAGGTTTTTCGTGATTTATGGCGGCACGACGAGAATTAACAGACTTTGAACGTGGGATGTTAGTTGGAGCTAGACGCATGGTCATTCCATTGCGGATATCGTTAGTGAATTCAACATTCCGAGATCCACAGTATCAAGAGTGTGCCGAGAGTATGAAATTTCAGGCATCACATCCCATCATGGACAGCGCAGTGGGCGACCACCTGCACTTAACGACCGAGACCGCCGACGTTTGTGTAGAATGGTCAGTGTTAATAAACACGCAACACTTCGTCAAATAACTGCAGGAATCAATGTGGGACGTACGAGGGACGTGTCCGATAGGACTGTGCGGCGAAATTAGTCTTCCTTGGGCTATGACAGCAGAAGACCGACTCGAGTGCCTTTACTGACAGCACGACATCGCCTGCAGCGACTCTCCTGGGCTCGTGAGCATATCGACTGGTCCCTAGACCAGTGGAAAACCGTGGCGTGGTCAGATGAGTCACGATTTCAGTTGTTACGAGCTGATGGTAGAGTTCGAGTGTGGAGCAGACCCCACGAAGCCATGGACCCAAACTGTCAGCAAGGCACTGTTCAAGCTGGCATAATGGTGTGGGCTGTTTTTACACGGCATGGACTCGATCCTCTGGTGCAACTGAACCGATCATTGACTGGAAATGGTTATGTTCAGTTGCTTGCAGATCACTTGCAGCCATTCATGGACTTCACGTACCCATACAACGATGGGATTTTTATGGATGACAATGCGCCATGTCACCGGGCCAGAACTGTTCGCGATTGGTTTGAAGAACATTCCGGACAATTCCAGTGCATGATCTGGCCACCTAGATCGCCCGATATGAATCCCATCCGGCATTTATGGGACATCATCGAAAGGTCCTTTCGTGCCCAAACTCCTGCACCATCCACACTTTCACAATTATGGACGTCTATACAAACAGCATGGCTCAATATTCCTGCAGAGGACTTCCAACGACTTGTGGACTCCATGACACGTCGAGTTGTTGCACTTCACCGGGTAAAAGGAGGACCGACACGATATTAACAGTCATCCCATGACTTTTGTCACTTCAGTGTATATATATATATGTGTGTGTGTGCGTGCGTGTTCTGAAATAAATTATAAAAATATATAAAAATAAATAGCGTTTCATATAGTTAAAAGAAGAAAAAAAAAGAAAGTTTTTTTTTTCCCGTAAAAAATGTTTATACCTAAAATTTCAACAAGAAAATATAGCGAAAACGTTTCCACAAATACCCCAGATTATTTAAGGAATATAGTATTATTAATTTATAAAATAAGTCTTATCTAAAGAAGCTGTTTTGGTAAAAAAAAATGCAGATGGTGAATTTAAACGAAATGCAAATATTTTTACAAAATGCTATGAGAATGATTAAGATTTTTTTCCGTACAGATCTTTTATTGTTTCGGATTAGCATTTGACCTTTTCGAATAAAAAATACGAAAAATTCTGTGAAATATTTTTGGCACTTATATAGAAAAGAAATTATATTCATTTTTTTTGTTAGTTTACCTTCATTTCATTCTTACTTGATTATTTTACTGTATGACGTATCGAAAGTGTACTTGATAAATATTTTACACCAAACATCATTGTTTATTTTATCTTTTGAAATCAAGGTTGCTGAGTTTTACATTTTTAACTGATAAAGTTAATACTTCTAAATGGTAAAATAAAAACGACTTCATTTAAATTTTCTGAAATCAACTAAGAAGAAACTGAAGGACGGTTCTGTTTGCCGAGTTTTTCTGCAATGACCTGAAATTCATTCTCTGGAAATAATAGTCAATTTTAATTACCCCCATTTATAGTGTATCACTGACATACTCGTGGCTTTCATTATTAGACTAACATATGTATTTGATGAAAAGAAGATAAGAAAGAAACGGATAGTGGATAATAGAAAAATAATGGAATTGAAATAAATACGATTGAGTTGATATTAGCAAATTTATTTCCTGTCTCCATTATTAATATTTCTCCATTCATGTGTTAAGAAGGTGAGAAACTGAACCAGTTCTGAGAAATTTTGAATAAAATTTGTTATGTTTTTTTTTTTTTTTTTTTAGATTAGAACAGAACAATTTTATTGGTCTCTTTTGGACTATATGGAATAGTTCGAATCACTAATTGGTAAAATACCAGAAGAAATATTTAAGAGTACTTTAAATTCCTTCAATATATATATATATTTGTTGTATATTTTTTCTTTTCCTTTTTTATATATCCTCAAAAATAATTATTTAAAATTTGGAATATGACGATTAGCATGAAATAGATCTCAGAATGTTATATGTGGGTTTCATGTAGCCATTAACTGCCATCGATAAATTTTCTATTTTATGTCTTAGATCTGAAGATTGTTGAAAATATATACTTGTATCGAACTTTCTATTCTAATTCAATAACCGGTAAGGATACGATATCTTCAATTCCTTACGTATTATTTTTCATGACAATAGAAATATCTTGAGATACAGTTTTTATTCAAAATTATGGTCCTTTCCTCATCAGGAAAATTTTTATGATACCACAAATAAATAAAATTAAATAAATTCAAACTCCAAGATATCGCGAACCTTATAGCCTTGCAACTTCGATGGGGAAATCATCTATAAAATTACATTAAATGTCATTAATGCTATACTAAAATCAGCATATAGTATTTAGATATATCTGTTGCCCGTATAACATTTAATCAGTAATATCTATCCTATTTTCTAAACTCTGGACTTAAATTAAAACTTTTTAAATGCAACTTTGAATTACTGTGTGGCGAAGATGATTTCAAGCTATGATCAACATATCCATACACTTTTTCATGAATATTTTTACGAAACATTTTCGAAATATATTTTACCCCACCAGTAGTCTAACAATTCAAAGAGTAGATTGGCTAAGGAATCCCAGTAGGAAAGATGTGAACTCATCCCTAAGCCAAAGTTTATTCTCTTTACCAATATTTTTCGACTTATATTGATGAATTGTATTTTTTCAACAGATTGAAGTCATATTATTGAA
Organism: Argiope trifasciata; assembly: GCA_026543055.1. Classification (NCBI taxonomy): domain Eukaryota; kingdom Metazoa; phylum Arthropoda; class Arachnida; order Araneae; family Araneidae; genus Argiope; species Argiope trifasciata. The sequence continues at coordinate 7,891,838 of JAPMOQ010032104.1, read as the reverse complement.
AGTTTGTTTTCTGAAAGTGAATTCATCTCCTCCATTGAAAGCTTTTCAGAAAGGTAACAGGAATTAAATTCAAATTTCTACCTTTAAATTTTACTTAAATGAACTAAATTCTCCTGGGAAAAACAGATTCATTTATTTATCTTACTTTTTATCATGAATCCTGATATCACGCCCTTGGTCTATGGCATTAAAGAAAACGTGATTAACCATATAACTAAATAAAGTGAGTAAAAGTGAAAAAATATTATTTTTGTAACAATTCTATGTCATCAACAGTACCTGAGAATTTTTTTCATCTGCTGGGAACGAAATTTTTTAAGTCTTAGCCTGAAATAGCGGAATATTTCTGAGAAACAGTTTCAAAATTAAACTTTGTAAATACTTTTAATTTCTAAACATTCTTCAAAATTTCGTTGAACAAATTATTTCACAATTATTTAAAAAAAACAGGCAAAAGCAAAATTCCGATTAAAATATTTACAAAAAAACAGGAACCAACAACTTCAAATAAGACATTCCTGCTGAATTCTCGACATGTGCATCGACTTTCATCCGCCATTTTCTTTCCTCGTAGCCATAACAGAGGAATTGTTGCCTCAAAATTTATCTGAAAAATGCTGGCATCAAAAGCGATGAGGCGTTTCCATGAAACGCAAAGAAAGGGAACGTAAAAATTCTTTTTGAAGAATACACTTTTTTTTTCCTCTCCCGCTTCCACTCTTACTGTTATTATACAAAGACAGTCTTCTTTTATTCTTTTCCAGTTGCTTTTGAGCCTTCGCGATCCAGAAAACTTCTGTGGCAACTCAAGCAGACAATGACCAACTCGAAGAGAACACAGAGGAAAAATGGCGGGAAAACCAGGGGAAAGATAATTACATTAGGTAAGCGCTCGTCTTGGACCATTGGGCTGCGAAAGACGTTAGAAGATACTTGGCAAATGATTGCAGAATTCATAAAATGAGGTTCTGAATTTGTTAAGTGGATTAAGCGCCATAAATAGCTTCGTTGATCGTCACGGTTGCAGAAGTAAAAGGTATGAATAAAAAGGAAAAAAAAAAAAAAAGAAACGTGTCAAGAAGTGGAAAGAGATTCTTTCAGATCGATGCCAATTTTTATCATGTTCACTTGAAGGAATACGTCGGTTCGTATCTTCTCACTGTTTGCATACCCCTTGAAGGAACAATGTCATCACGTGATTATATCTGAAAATATTTGTCGTTCGTTTTAAGCGTGTTAATCTCGCTGTAATTGAGTTTCGATGTAACTGCTTAATAATTTTGTATATTAAAACGCGTGGGAGACTTCATCATATTCTAATTTTCCAGCTTAATTAAGGCAGACGATCTAATTTAATAACTATCAAAGTTGAAGCATTTTTTTCTATTTTTGTAAATAATCTAAATGAAAGGAGTATTAATTTTTGAGTTGCAATTTTCTACTAGAAATGAAAAATTTCATATGTAAAGAGATGTTACCTTAATTTTTAAATGGTGACTTTTTTTGTCGTACATGCATAAGTTTTGGAACTAAAGTTATAGATTTTAAAAGATAATGAAACCTCATTCTTATACCGCTCATTTGAACTTCGACCTTTTAAATCTTTTTACCTTGGATTCATTTCACTTTATGAGAATTGTAAATATAATAAATAATTATTTTTAGAGTTTCTACAGTTAGTTCCAAATAAAAGTGTAGTTATACGTTCAAACATAGAATCGATGCGTCGAAGTTCAAAAATTTCAATGCATAGATTTTTCTTTTTTCCTCTCACATAAAAAGGTTGTATTATTTTTTAAAATTGATGAAGCCCTAATGAAAGGGCCGGCTCTTATATTAGACTGCCCAAAGTCTTGGTGCCAAGAATGTCGTAATTTCAAGCAATAATGGATGGAAAGAAATAAATATCTATTTCTTTCATTTAGAGAAAATGTTTATGAAATCCTTTCATCCTTGTAAAATTCATTAAAAATGACAATGTTGAAACGCTGACAATTTTCTGAGAATATTATGATATTGAAGGGTACGAAACATTAGAATCAAACAGGGAAAAATCAAAGCGACCAAATTTTTTTCGAAACAGAATATAAGTATTTCTTTGTAAGCCTCCTTGAGAAAAAAAAAGTATTGCAAAAAAGGTGATCAATTGCTGTAATAAATTTATTGCAACGTTTGTTGTTACATGTATTACGTTAAAAATTCAAGCAGGGAGTACGCATACTTAAATATACAAAAAGATATAGAAACACTGTATTTTTATGACAATAAAATTACTGCAATCATCACGTAATGATATTTGATTGAGAATTAAAAATGATGAGCATTGTAAATTCGATTTACCAAAACCGAACATTTTAGAAAATTGGGTGGAGTTGTTAACTTTTTAAAGGGTAGTGCACAAATTGGAGATCTCTTTACTGGCTCTTTTTAATATTTAGAGGGATATCAGGAAATTTTTCATGTGACTCACCAAGTTAAAAAATGGTTTTGAACTTACATTGTTAATCATTTTTAATTTTCAACATTTTAGAATTTTGTAAAATTGCAAAATATTGTAAAATGTATTAACATTGCTTAATATTACTAACAAAATAAAAGGACTTTAAAATATTCCTAAACATTAATATTAGAAAACTAATTTGACTGATTTTAAATAGAATCAATGTCATCACTCCAAAGTCATCGAGCTGAAGGGATAAATATTTGATTTTATTTACACAAATACCAGATTTAATAAAATAAATTACACAATACGACTCAATAATAAACATAACAATAAATATAAGTTATTTAATACATCGCGTTTTAGATTAAAGATTAATGTTTATTAGGTCTGGCTTCATTTAAGTATTGCTACTATTCTGAGGTAAAGTTAAGCATCTTTTGAAATGTGGTTTATTTTATTTACCATTTTAAGAAGATTTGTTCTAAGTAAATGAGCGGATATTTTTTTCGAATTTCAATAGGGCATTGCAATTATTAAAAATGTTATACTTTGTTTGGCTGAATTTAAATATTTTGCTGATATCCAAAGTGAATTAAAAACTTCAAAGTATCCAACCAATACCATAACTTATCTTCTAGAGAAGGACAAATTCGTAATACTGACAAAATAAGCCATCATTGTCGGTTGGTGCAGCAGTTCGGGAATACCAAAAGTGTTGGTTAATGATGTAAAATTATATTATTCCTTTTTTATTATAGTTCCTGAATATAGGGTGGTACACCTAGAAAACATCAATTCCATCCAGGACGTATCATTATTTTTTACTCCCTGTTGTCATCATTGTATTGATAATTGTAAATGGCACCCATGGCATTACGTTACTCCTTGAGCTCCTTTACGAATTTTACTTTTAAAAAGTTCAATGTGTTTTTTTTTCTTGTGCTGATATTTTCTTCTTTCATCATATAAAAATTGGAACTAAAATTCATACCTCATTGTTCTTGTATCTCTACTCCACTATACATACATCACTGTCATATTTTTAGAAACGCCTCGCTCTACCATTGGAGCTTAAAATTAAGGCTGTTTTAAATAAGAAGTGAAATATTTACATAAAATATATTCAAAACTTGATAATCTTTTCATCATAATACTTCCCTTTATCTCTAATGTTAACATAAAAAACACGTATTCATAAATAGAATATTTCTTGAAGAGCTGAAGTGAAAAGCTTCACTTGCAATTGCATCAAAAGATGTTAAATACAATGAAAGCTGTAATTAATCTTGGCAGCACAGAGCCTTTCTTCATAACCAGATATGCAGGCATTTCATTCGGTACAATGCGCACAAACCGACAATCTCTATACCTAATTTTTAAGAAATATACGCTGTTGGAAGACACCCTCCTATCATCTTCAGCCACCTACCAGTATATTCCTCGAAGTGTAGGGAACTGGCGCTACGCTGGGCGTCCAAATTAATTTTCGGCCAGTCGTCACTCTACATAGTATTCCTAACCACTTACACAACAAGAGCACTCCAGAGTGATGAGGGGGATGATAGTCTGTGACGGGGCACCTCAAAATATTACACTTCCCTCACCCACCCCTATGTCTCTAGCTTCCCTGTTTGCCTAATCGAATTACTCCGCAACCCAGGAGAGGGTGAAAATGATTAAATTTGCGGCCAGCCTCCAAAAGGGGGTGTCACCCCCTCTTTCATATATCCACTTTGTGGGCCTTCCATGCATTTTATGTACGGTGGTAGAACAGTGGAACAGTGATGGAGAATTTCTAAATTGCTGTCGACATTGTTTCGCCCTGAAGCAAGAGCCTATTTGGACTTAGGGGGAAGGGGAGCTCTTCGATAGATCGGATAGAATCACCAGAAATCCCACTAACGTTGGTTTTTAGTACCGACAATATTTCATTCCAGAGCTGAACACTGAGGCAATAACTGAGGTCGCTGCCTCGTCCTGAGTAATCTCGAGGAAACCCGCGTGATTTTCAAAAACTTACGAGTTCTTATTATCTTCCGCGTCATAAAGTTTGATGTAGAGATTCATTTAAAATTTTTTTTTTTTAGTTTTAGTTGCAAGGAGGAAAAATGGTTTTCAGTTTTTGATCTGATACAAAACAATATTTCTTTCTTATCTAATCTCAAATATAATGTCACTTTAATATCCGAATTTTAAACTCTTATCTTTTTTTAAGCTCTTAAATGGAATTTTTCATAATCATAATGTTTTGATGAAAGAAAACTCGTTTAATTTCTTCAATATGCTTTATATTACATTTATATTAAACGCATCAACTTCATCTGTTCATAAGTCTGTAAGACACTGGTGAAAAAATTTCGCAATGCGTACATAATACACATGGAACTTATAATATGGAAGGAGTTGAAAATTTAATTTACGATAATTAACAGAATGCCATAAAAGAAGCCTTTCATAATTGATATTGAAACATATATTATAATTATAACTTTACTCGGTTAAATAAGAGAAAATACATTAATGTCCATCAAACATAATATCTTATAAGATGAATAATAAAATCATATGTAACAGATAAGAGATAAGATATTAGAAATGTATAAAAAGATTCGAAAATAAGTTATGATTACTTGATTATGAATAAACAATATGAAGAGAATCGATTCAAATATATATATTTTTATTCAGCACTGAAGTCAATGCCTTTTCTGCAGATAAAGCAATATCATAAACCTTGATAATGCTTTATCTGAAAAAAAAGGCACTTCTTCAGAGAAGAAAAGGCACTCCATTCTAACCCAACTTCAAAATTGGAAATTTGCAGCCTTGCTATATTCTTCTGATTTCCAGAGAGATTCAGTAGAATAAGTTCAATACAGTAGTCACTTTGAGTTGATTATGATTTCAATGGGAAAGCAGATCTTATTTTAAGGAACGTTACAATTACTGTTTTCACATTTGTTGCTGCCAAGAGCCGTCATTTTAACATTCTCTCCAAATTCATCTGTTTTTACTGAGTTGATTACATTTCCGTGAAAAAATAGGTGCTCCCGTTTGAAAGTTTCAAAATTCTCTCTGTAACTGTTACTTTCAAAGTTCTGTTCCAAATTTATCTCTTTTTACTGTGTTGATTATATTTGCATGAAAGAATAGATATTCATGTTAGAAATTTAAGAGATTTTTCTCTGTAACCTCAACTTTGAAAATTTTTGCTTTTCCTGCCATTCTTGAGTGCATACATTATAATTCTTGCCCTTGAAACGTTATCTTGATTCCTCAAATGTTATGGCCGATAAAAAGAAGTATTCACTCGGCAATATATATATGTGTGTGTGTGATGAATTGATTAACCATTTTAAGTACTCATTAACAATCATTACAGATTAATTACATTTGCAGAAGCATATGTATCACATATTTCTTTTGATAAAAAATAAATCATTAAGCAGAAAAAAAAGTTATTAATAAGTTTTATTTATTAACAAAATTTTTAATGAATAAAATTATTTCTTCTAAAAGTACCAATTTAGAATATTTAAATCTTTATCATTTATGTTTTATTAATAGTACTTAAAGATCTAATTTCATTATATTCATTCTATTTTCAAAAAAAGAGTATAAAATTTTAAAAACTACGATTTTTTTTGGAAAGTTTTCAATTTTTTTATTGCATTTCAAATAATGCATAATACTTGCTGCAACTTCTCAAGAATTCCTAAAGGTGATAGATCTTTTGATGCAATTATTTTAACGCTATCTCTATTCCACGGCTGTTAATAATCTAACCATACGACTGGTGCAGTTTAGCCAAGTTTGGCTCTGGAGCCACTAAAATTCTCAAACGACAACAACCTAGATGTGATAGCTAAACATGAAAACGCAAGATGTTTCTATATTACAAAATGAAACAAAAACTTATAAATTAAGTAGATATTGCATCATATATATTTTTAACGTAAAAACTATCCATCTGGGATAGTAAATATATATATAATAAAAACAAAGAAAAGCGCTTGTTCGTTTTCTTGACCGAGGCCTCGGGTGATTCGAAAACAAGGCAGCAAAATTAAAATGAAAAATAACAAGTTTCCGAAAACTACTTCGGTTACTAAAAGAATGGAGAATGCAAATTTGGGAAAGAAATAAATAAAAATTTTCATCAATCGTTCCAGATCGAATTGAAAACGCTTGAATTTGAGGAGAGATGGGTAGGGGGTGCAACTCCCAGACCTATTCACCAGAATCCCACAACAATCTGAAGAAGGAGCTATGAGCTCCGGTTAAAGCGGTTCAAGTCAATTTTAACAACAGAATTTCAAAAGTAGATTTCTTTTGTGAATAAAAAAAAGTTAATTCAAACAATTCTTGATTTTTATGCAATGAAAATGAATGTTTTAAATGAATTTTTAATTATTTAAGTATTTTAATATACATTTAGATCTGTTTAAAATGGAATTGTGTAATTTTTGCAGTAAGATATAATTCTCAAATATATGATATAAAATAAAGTGAAATTAAAATTTGAAGAAGATAAATTTCAAAGATTTAAAACATGTATGAATACATTTTATGTATTGATTCTAAAGATGTCAATGCATGTTTTAAAGCCCAACAATTTACATTAACAAATTATTAAATTTTTTATAACTGTAGCATTTAAAGCTAATTTTGACTATTATATCGTAAGCATGATATCTACCATCCTGGTACATGGTTTCAGAATCATTATTAAAAAGAGATACATTATGAAATGTAATAGACTACTTGCTCAATCGATAGATAAAAGTTTTGACAGGATATCGTGCAGACCTGAGATCAGCTTTGCATGCTACAAAAATGTTACTGACATTCAATAGAAATTAAGATTGAATTGGTGTAGTAGTATTTTGGCATCCCTCAATCAAACCATTACTTTCGAAAATTTGGAGCAGTTAATGAATGCATCCAATATTTCCATCTATCGACTTGAACAACAATCAAAAGTATTTCTGTAAGTGCACCCTCCGAAGGAAGTTGATAATTATAAACAGTGAAACAAATTTGCACCATATGTGGTCTGATATATTTGGCTACAATTTTAAGAATTATTGCTTTTGTTGAATAGCGAATCGCATTCGTAGTATATAGGATCTGGTATATCACAAACATACTTTATGGGCTCAAAAACTTGAAAAAATATTTCTCCTACTGAGCACGTACTATTTTTTAGATGCAGATTCTTTTATCAATACAATATCTAGCATTGTGGGACATATTGTACAATGCTAGATACAATATCTAGCATTGTGGGACATATTGTAGGAATGGAAATATTATAACTCTTTTCCAATATCTGCAACTTAGCGAAGAGTATGCCTTATAGGGCTGAGGTTGGCCAATATAAATTCGAATGTTCATATAATGTCTTTTAAATGATTCAGTAATTACTTAAATAAAAAAAAATTCTAACTATGAAAAAAAATTTCAGTATAAAGCTCGACTTCAGTGGAAGAGAACTTTTATGAAAGAGAATTTTATTTATCGTCACATAAATTTTCTAGGAATTAAAGGGATGTGATATTTCATTGCACAAAATTCTTTATTTTCTCATTTTCTCGAGTTCAAAGTAATAGATTTTTTCCCTTGTTGACTAAAAAATATCGACCTTTATCAAACACTTTATCGATTTTTTAAATATTTTTTAAAAAGACTTGCATTAAATACTCTAAATTGACTGCATCGAAACTTCTAAATTCGGAGAATTCTTTTATTATTTAAAAATATTCATACATTTTTTGTTCATCCTTCATAAACCTTTCGTCTTATTAAGATCAATTGAGCCTGCTCTTTGATATGGAAAAATTCGATGGATTTTTGTAGTAATTATGCTGGTAAAACTAAGAGTACCATATTTTAAAGATATATTTTTTTTCAAAATATTTAAAGATATTTCCTAAAATGCAATAATCTTTTTAAAATTTATTCAATTGGATTTTTTTTTGAAATTGCACTATGGTTAATTTATGAATGACCACGGAATTTCGATCCATAATTGAATGAAAGGTACAATACCTGATACTGCTCTATTCTCACCGATTCAATGTAATGCAAAGAAAAAGAATGATTGACATCAAACGTATTTAACTGAGCCATTCATGGAAGCCATTGGAGTATTTCGGTCTCACATGTGCGATGCTTTTGCTTTGAAGTCAAGGTTTCCTCAAGAGTTAAGGTTTTGCTCTTAAACATTACCAGACTACAAACTGGAGGATGATTGACGTCAACGGATTTAACTTCAGTTGAGATCACATACACAATTAACTTTAGTGAATTTTCATCCCAAATCTGCGATCCATAGTTTCAAAACTCAGACTATATCGACATGCTATTCACAATCTTTTAGATTTTCTTTTCCAAATTATCCCGCCAGAAAGAGGAAGGTTGTGGAGCAAACATAAATTTTAGGTCTTTCCTTCCCATTTTATTCCACCACAAAGAGGAAAGTTGATTAATAGCAATGGTTTTACCAACAGTTGATCTGACATATGTGGTAGACCTTTTGTGCATTTGTATCTTAAAGCCTGCAATTCTCAGTTCCCTGCGAAACTCAGATTATATTTTTTTGCTTTTCACTATCTTTTATATTTTCTTTCCTGGATTATCCCACCAGAAAGAGGAAAGTTGTGGAACAGACAGAAGTTTTAGTTTTTCCCCCCTTTCCAAATTATTCCACCATAAAGAGGAAATGAGATTGATATAAATGATTTAAAGATCCTTAAAGACCTGTTATATCTTCGCTACATTTGGATCTAAAACCCCTCCGTTCCCCAGTTTCGAAGTTCAGACTATGCAGCCATGTTATTTATAATCTTTTATATTTTCTTTTCCCCAACTGAACAAATTTTAGGCTTTTCATCGAAAATAATTTTAATAAAGAGGGGAGATGATTCATATCAATGGTTTTAGATAGTTTTTTGGTATTTCTCTAATGTAATATGGTAGACCTTAGTTGAAGCTGGTCTAAAACTCTTCATTATTTAGTACCGTAGCTCATACTCTACTTTGCTAACTTGAAACTGCCACGACCGTTTTTAAATGAAGAATGATTAATTTTGCATATAAATTACTTTATTTCAATCTTTTACTTAGAGTAGAAAAGCTTTTTGTTTATTTCTTTCGAAACATGTTTTATATTTAAATTAGATGTAAAGAAGCTACCAAAAATGATGAAAACATTATCGGTCTTTATATATAACATGCATATTAATATATTCATATTATTAAATGAATTAAGTGGCAAATAATATGAATCTATTAATATTTCATGAAAACATTCAAAACCATTTCAAGCCTTTTACTCACATAAATATACAATACAACAAAATTATAATCACTGTACTTTGAAGAGTACTATTTTTCTCTTACTATAGCGATATGTGCGAAATATTTAAATTTATGTAGTCTAGTTATTAATTAGTTTTCTCTAAAACTTATTTGACTCCACAACAGCTTAGAAATAATTTTTAAACAATTTAAAATAATATCGCAAATATCGGTTAGTTTTTTGTGTTTTTTATCTAAAGATTCCATACATTATCCAGCTTTTTGTACCCTTGTTTTTGCATGGCACATTAATTAGTATTTTGAAATTAATGCCATTATAATCTGTCAGGAAACTCTGAGAAGAAAATTCATTAAATTTTAAAACTTAAAATGTACGTTTAAAGGGATTTCCGATAAAAATTTGTATCGATTTTAAATACTGAATAGGATTTGATAAACAAAAATCAATAACGTTACCTTATGAACTTTATTCAAAGGAATAATGTTTTATTAAACATATAGTTTTTTAGACGTTGATACGTTTTAGTCAAATAAATTTATTATTGAATCCAGTTATATTTAATTAGTGAATAATTTTATGAACACAAAAATTCTTTTTTCATTTTCTGACATTAGTTTTATATTCTATTTTCATAGAATATTTAAAGAAATTTGAGAGAATTTATTTCGATATTTGCTAAATATTTGAATATTTAAAGCCTACAGTCATGAATAACTATTACTTAATGAATTTTATACACAAGTTGGAGGTTGTTTAATGGTGATCGATTATGCCCTTTTTTGCTAAATTTATCGTTATAATTTCAAAAATGTTTTTATAATATGACAAATTATCTTTCATCGCTATATCTTAACATAATTTATGCAATTTTAAGTATCTATGAATTATTTAATGTATGCATTCCATAATATAAAATGCATCTTAATTGAATTAACATATTTTAAAATACATGGTTAGAAATTAAAATGATACAAAAATTCAGGCCTCTAAATAAGCTCCAAACAAATACCCAATAACAATACATAACAATATTGTAACGTCTCGATCTGGTCTGCTCAAATAAAGGGTAGCGTTTTAATCAAATTACTTTATTTAAAGCTTTAATTTACAGAAAAAAATACTATTTATCATCTAGGTTAAATTAAAAGTCCGTGTGGAACACCACAAGAATAGTTCCTCCGAATATTTCGAAACTCACGAGAACAGCTAACCGGCAGTCAAAGTCTCACGCTGGTACTCAGGTTAGCTCGAGGAATCCACCAAATTCCTCTGGTGGAATTTTCTCTCGAACGCTTTGCTTTCACTGATCTCTCCTCTGGACCTCCTCCACCAAAAACTCCTCGTATTTCCTTTCTCTCCCCAAAAGCCTCGCCTTTTCTCCCTTCTTTCAACTCCACCTCCCATCCACATTGGAGCATTTGGGCTGCCGATTCTCCAATCCTCGTTCAGCAAAAACTTTACTGGTGTACAGTTGACAGCAGGAATGTTCGTGATCCACAATGGAAAGAATCCAGGCTATACATCTGTGTCACAGAAACGATTAGAGCACGGGTGGGCCTTTATCTGGACTCCCTCTAAAGAGCCAGATGTCCGTTCTTAAAAGGAGGGTTCTCCAATTACACTGCCATAAACCGTCGCTATTGAGGAGTCCAGCCTGGAAATGGCATTTATGGAGCGTGTGAAAAAGAAACGCAATGATCAGGCCATGTAGAAGCTGAATCATTACAATATAAAACAATACATCCTGCTATTGTGCAATAGAAAGATATATTGTTTTAATGTGTATGAAATTGGTACGCGATATTGGTTGTAATTACCGTATGAGAAATATTTAAAAAACCAACAATTAGTAATTAAGTAACTCTGTTGATTTTTTTTTTTTTTTTTTTTGCATAACATTTTCTGTCAGGAAAAGCTTGCTCATGAGCTTTCTGAAGATTATTTTCTGTGAATTCATTACTCTATGTATTGTTCAAGAGATTTTTTCTATTGTATTAAATTCTTTCAAATAAATATTTGGAAATGTTTTGAAAATTAAGTTTAAAAATATCGATTGATTGAAAGACTTCACTTTTTCTGAAAGAGTAATTAAAACTTAGACTTCTAAAAAGCAATAAATATTCAGGATCAAAATAATATTAAATTGAATATTTTATTTGAGCTAAGATATATACCAAGTTACAGAATCCCTAAAGAAAAATCATTTTGCGTTTCACATATTCACAGCATAAATATTTTTTCTATAAGAATCATTTAACCACAAAATTTCGAAAAACCTTTTGGGGAATTCTTTTTTATCGTGTCCGTGTTTCCACGGAAAGAGGGTAAAGACCCCTGAGCACCTACAGGGCAGAAGTCTGACTTGTAGCTCAAATGAAGATGACACACTCACATCCACAACCCCTTTTTACAGGGGGGCACATTCACACGCCTCACAGACAGAACACAGAGTATCAACCATGCCCCAACTGGGAATGACACACTATCCCTGTGCCAGGACGCCGGTTTTTTTGGGAATGTTATCACTAATTATAAAAGGCTTCGCTAGCTTTATATAATTTGAATGGAAATCATATTCTAAGCAAACAATACGGGAATATTTTGAAATTAAAAAAAAACTTTCAGAATATATGTGCGTTTTTTTACAAAAAAAAAAAAAAAAAAAAAAAATCTGCACATTTTACACAAAACAAGCAAAACCATTATTGATTATTATATATAATAAGCAGCTTAAGAAAATATCAGAATTTCAAATCATTCTCTTCATTGTCGATTTTTGATCTGCCCTCTAAATGAACTCATTACTGAAATTTCACTATAATATATTATTATTTCTCATATGCGAAACATATATTCTCATAGTCGAAATTCAAGGGCAATTTTTCAACCAATCCAGAGTCCTTTTAACAGAAATTTAAAAAGAATGCAGGATAATCCGGAAATCCCCTGATACTGTTGATACAATGTAATAAAATCCAACGGTATTTATTACTACTCATATTTTGTACACATCATCGTTTGCTCATTGCGTAAAAATAATAATTTATTTTATAATATGTAAAATTAAGCATCTAAGATATGAGAAATTTGACTTGTACAATATTTGAAATTTTTATGAAGCATCATCAGCATTCTTAAAGAAAGCATAAGCGTATTAAATATAAAAAATAAGTGCAAATTGCGGATTAGGAGCGAATTCGTCTTTAAAATATTTTCTTATTCTCCAGTATTGAGTTATTATTTAATTTTATACAACATTTTCATGCCATGGATTTATTTTCGAATTTAAAATAATGTCGAAAACAACCTACAGTGAAATATTAATTATGATACTCATCATAAAATGTAAATGAGTTTTGCGGTTACTTAGCAAAAAATAATGCAATATCTAATAATGAAAACAGGAAACATTATTATCGACTGAGCGTCCTTAGTCATAAAAATGCGTGATAAAAGAATGCTTGAAGAAAAAATATTCCATTACTGTCTTCTTAATTTAATAGAATATTCTATAGAATGACTAATTTTTTTTATTAAAAATTAACTAAGCAAGTAACTTATTCCTTTTACCACTGTATCAGGAATTCCAAATCTTAGACAATAACAATCATGTATCATCTGATAGATTGCAGCTGACCTCGTTAAACTAGAAGTTTAGAAAGCTTCCTGAATAAATTATTTTTGATTTTCGGGCCACCACTACTCCTTCCTCTGCTAATTAACACCCAATAGATACTAAACAACTAGCTGTTCTCGTAAGTTTATGACAGTTATGCATTACTCATTTCTGGGGATAATAATATTTTGGACTTGGGATTTCTGCAAGAGCGCTATTAGTTTGGAGCAGGTAATGAAGTTTGCCTGGGACTAAGCTTTATAACTGCTTAATGCGAGTAAATCCCTGCTATTAAATTCGTTAGAAAGTATTTAGGTGATCTCAGAATTTAAGTCCAAAACTCGCGTGAATGTTATGTTCAGAGCTGCTTATTTTAAAGATTGTATATTATTTTTCGCTTATTTGGAGAATTGATAGAAGTAAGTTACCTTTGATATAGGTTTTGATAAGTTAAACATTTATTTCTTTTTCAAAATATTTATGTAAAAGAGGTTGTTGAAGTGATCATATGCATGCTTAACATCTTTGCATACGGATTTATTTAATTTCCTAATTAGATAACATAAATGTTTTGGACATTTATTGCTGATTTGATTTTTATAATAATATATGGAGCATTTGAAATATTTAAGTGTTTTTAAGAGATTTTTGCATTTTTAAATATTTAATTATGTCTCTTAATCGTAGACTTAAAACTAAAAATTCAACAATTCGATGCACATTTCAGATTATATAGATATTAAGCCATTATCAGATATTAAGCCATTATACGTGAAGGGTTTAAAGCTCTGTAGAGAAAATTTCATTCTTCTTCGTTATGTCAAATCTCGGGGATGTGCACTTCAAATAACAAAATCTTCTCTATTCATCTTTCTCCCGTACATAAATAATGAAGGTTTTTCTTTCAAGTTTGAGTTTCATGGAGTTTAGTGGCGCTAAAACCATTTTTGATTATGCAGTTCCAACCATAAGATATATACAAACATATGGTTTATAAAAAATAAAGTCACGTTTTAAAATTATAATCAAAATTTCTGCTCAATGTAACAAATATTCTATTCTAGGTTGTTGTTTTTTTAAATAATAAACTGTTGTATAGATTTGAAGCATTAAAAGAGAATTAGCAATACTTATATAAGGTAAAATAAAACAATCATTTTTGAAAAGGTATAAAATCGAGGATGAAGCACTTTATGAAAGATGTCTTTTAAAACAAAGTGAGTGGAATGAAGCTTTGAATTCGTTGAGAGTGAAAATGAGGGCACTCTATCAGAAAGTGCCAAACTGTCAAAATGCATTGGTATGTCGTATATCGAGGGGCAGGCTCTCCCAACAACAAATCCCTAAGTGTAAGTCTAGTATGACGAATTCTTAGACGGGTAATGAATGTATCTAATTGTCGTCTAGGTAAAATGGGCCTAAATTCGATGGAATATATGATAGAATGAAGCTTGTTTGCCTCTTTACTGTCCCATTCTGATTGTCATTCCAAATTTAGAATGGTTTTAACATATATCTTGATGTCTTTAAAAAAACAGGGTCATTTAAAAGATTAGTTTCTGATTCCGCTGCCTCATTAGCAAATAAGCTTACAAGTTACATAACGCTGTAGCTTATATTTTATTTTGTACATTTTTCAGAATTTTAACATTGGTGGATTTTGAAATGCTAAATCAACTAAATTAGTAGCATTTGAAGTTCCATAAATCGATCTCTTTAAATCATAGAAATGTAGAAACTTTTTATTTGTTTAAAATGCTAGTATGTCAAAAATATTTCACTATATGTGACTTAAATAATCTAAAGCGTAACCTGAAAAGTGAGTTTTTCCTCAATACATTTATTAATTAAAAAAAACGTAGTTACAATTTTTACATCATTTAGAGTATATTTTCAGAAGGAATTAAGTTCTATCTCTGAACGATTTAAAAATTGGCACTGAAGCTTCAAAACTTGCGAGTTACATTTACTCATTTATTTGTACACATGATGAATATGGGTGAAATATTTAATAATACACGATTGAATTACATTAATATTAATGAACTATTTTCTCCTACCACTCATGTTTAAAACTTATTGTATCACTTAATTTATTTATATTCTAGCCTGAATAGCAAACTGATGGCTTTCTTATACCACAACTAAAATTCAAGTCTTAACAGGGCTATAAATAAGATTGCTCTAACTTTTACTATTCTGTACCCCAAATGGAAAAAAAATATAAATTTCAAATCATGAAAATTTTTGAGCTTAATTCATGAACAATAGCTAATAAGGAATTATTCCTAAATATTCATAATTTTGGAAACATTTAGTCCTAAAATAAAGGAAAATGAAACTGTCAACATTTAAATTCACAAAGGTATTTAAGTTTTAAAATCAATAGCTCATAGAATGGCTGTAATTCGGATTATTTTTAAAACTATTATGAAATATTAAATGTTATTAAATCAACGTTATTTATTCCCTTTGATTCTTCGGGGAATTGGAGAATCATATTTCATTTCAATAATTTAGGGTAGAAGTGGCTCTATAATTATTGGAAATGGGTCACAAATTGGGGCTTAAAATTTTTCTAAGGTTGTTGTTGTTGTCTAATGCCACTTGGTCATACCAAGTCCGAATGAGCAGAGCTCTTTCAAATTATGGCAGAGGTGTGTGCCTTTCGTTGTTAACGAGCACCGTTCAGGTGAAAGAATGATCTTGCTTGAACACACATGACATAGGGGGCGGTTGAATTCATTCATACATTAGCAAGCCAGAATTTAGATCCAAATCAGAGACTGACTCATCCCTAAATCAGTACCCCAAGAGGTATCGTATGCTATGGGAATTTGGAGGACTTTGCAGTCACGACCTATTTAACGTGCCCCAACTGCCATTAGCTAGCACGGCGGTCTTTGGACAAGACGAGGACAGAACCTGCTACCTTTCGGTTAAGAGACTGCCACTCTGACTTATAAATATACTTTTCTGTGGAAAATCACTGAATATCAGAATACAAAAAAAAAAGAACGATAAAAGACATTATTTAATTTAAATGGGTTTTATTTTTAAAAAATGACGTAGTTTTTATCTTAGTAAACATATTTAATGTACCGGGATCTATCCGCAGTAATTCCTGGTAATTTGTAAATAGATTTTTACCATTTATTACCTATGTTTAAATGGTAAAAATCAGCTTTATACATATCTGTCTTATCTGATTGAAACTATAATATTTATTTGAATTCCAGCATTAAAAATATTAAAATCACTCTGTAAGCGGTTGAAAAAATAAAACTCACTCTGAAAGGCATGCTTCAAGACAAATCTCATTATTCCAATTTGAAAACTTCACAGGAAATCATGGCATTTCTGAAATTTTTTTTTATCTCACAAGCACTATAGCAGACTTGTATGTATAAAATAGTTTTCTCTTTGTATAAGTTTGTACATATGTTGCATCAAAACCATTCATTACTTCAACGATAATCATTTTCGAAGTCTATTTACCAGTGGATAGTATACTGTTACTAATTTTCATCTGATTGTTATAGCTATAATTATAACTAATGACAAAAAAAAAAGGCTACTCCATAAAACATCTTAAAGTGTAACAGATACAGCAAATCAATTATTTTAAAGAAATAAAATGGCTAAAGGCACATACATGCTACTTCCTCCTAAACTCCGTTATCGCTAACTCATTACGATTTCGGCTCGTTAATGTAAAGGTTACTTTATTGTTAACAAGCCACCTTTGGCAACCAGCTGTTTCGTCATGAGTAATGCTTTCTAAACATTTCAATTAAATACTTATGTGCCTTCCTCTCCTTATACCTCCTCATCAAAATATGTTTAAACTTTGACAGGCACATAACACATATTATTATAGAAACCTCATGATTATTTATTCATTGCATTATATACATCTCTGGTTAGTAATAAGCTGTCATGGAATTGTGTTTAAACTATCACCTTTGATATTTTTTTGATAACATTGCGCTTCTTTTTAAACACGTTCTGTACATCACACTATCCTCGGTTTGATTGGCAATCAGAGTTAATTTAATTATTCAGTTTGAGTTTTTGTCAAAGTGACGGCAATCTCTGGTACACTCTTAACGTATTCTTGCAAGTTAAATTCTAATTTCATTTTGTGAGAAATTAATTGTTAGAAAATGTGATTATAATATTTTTTTAATATACATTAAAAATAGAATTTGAATTTATAAATCAAAACAATGGTTACTATGTAAAAAGTCATTTTTAAGAGGATTTAAAAAACGGTTTTACACTGTAATATTTGCTGTGTAATATTACACAGAAAAATTTAAAATGTTAGCGTAATTTTAACTAATTAAAGTTCCCCAAAAGAAATTCCGCCTAGGTATACTTTTTAATCCTCCAAAGTAAATGTGAATATACCAAGTGCGGTACCTCTAGATCATACGGTCTGGTGTGTAGAGCAGTAACACACACACACACATTCATTCATATACGCAAACACATATTCATTTGATTATCAGCCTTGGAGCGATTCCGAACATTGATTGGCATGAAATTGGTGGATGAAAAGATTTAAAAAGGTCCTTTTTAGTAATAATACTCCTTTTTTTAATAAATCAGTGAATTTTAATGATTGATTTAAAATATTGATTGATGTAACAACTTTTGCTTAAAATATTATGTTAAATATGAGAGTCTCAGAGCAAAGTATGAAAATGTATAACAGTTACTCATCAATGCATTTTTTTATTCAAGTTACATAAAATGTAATTATTATTTTTTTATCGTAATTATTTAGACCAAGTTATCAGTACTATGTGTGCGTTTTACTAATGATTTACAAATTGGCCATTTGGCCCGAATTTGAAAGCGTAGCGTATCCAGTATAAATTCAAACATGTTTGCCACAAACAAAAAGCGGATTTATTGAATTAATGATATCGATATTGCAAACGATCATAGAAACATTTGCCTCGCATTTATTTTTTTAGAAAAGATAACATTTAATATTTATTTAATTTCATCCAATCACTTGTTGAAAGTCACTTTTTTTTTCGATTTAATTTGCAGTTATAGTTAATTTATTTTTTAATTTGAACTTCTATCAATATGATGGCAACAGTTTAATAAAAGCTATTTTTTCCCTTTGCTCGTTTATCTTTTGCAATAAAATGTTATTGTTTTGTCCGAATTATATTGTTGAAAAATATGGTTAAAATGTTTCATTAAAAATTCGTTAAAAATAGAAGCTTAAGTTATATGTTATAATACTGGCATCATTAGAAAGATAATTTTTTAATCTTCAACTTAAAGTAAAAACCATCTTCGTGCAATAATATTTTCGGACGTTATAGCTGAAAAACGTCTAAATTTTGCTAAATTTTTAATTCATTCAAATTTTAACTAAAAATTCTGAAAAAGGGCTCCGAGTTGCACATTCCCGACCTCCAAGGTATATGTGTACCAAATTCGGTATCTGTGGGTCTAACAGTTTGGCCTGTAGAGCGCCAACACACACACATTGAGCTTTATTATGAGTATAGATTATTCTAATGTCCTGTTTATAAATAGCAGAAGTGCTATTTAGGACTATTAAGTGCCATTTTATGACATGGACGGCACCTGTGTCCGAACCAATGGTATTGCATTTGTTATAAGATATCAGGAAACTCGCATATATGACAGATATTTGTTGGGACAGGATTTTCCACTTAAAAATAACCAACTCCAATTACAAGAACTTTTCAAGGTCACCGCGGTATAATATAATGCATAAAAACTGTTAATTAGAGGGTAATTATATGCACATCCTATTCGCCTTTTCCCCTCAAAGTTTATCTCAGAAATAAGAAAAATAATTCTTTGTTTTAAAAGATTCTATACATAAGCACAACTGAAATGTACTGGATTAAATATTTCATTTGTGGTTTTTCTTTTCAGCTTATAATGCTTTTAAAAATAATCCGATGACTCACGATTAATTTTTTCAGTGTTTCCAGTACAGAATATAAAACAATTTCCTTCTGCAGTATCTAAATTCGAAGTAAATTTAAATACCTTTAGTCTTTTCTCTATCATGGCTCTATGTTGTATTTTTCCTTCAATCTAATGACTTTTGACGAAAATAAACCGGGACGTGATGAAGAAAGCACACGGATTCAAAATTAAAAAGTACTTGCATAACGAAATGTTAAAAAAAAATCAAACATTAAAGACTACTGCGAATGAATGAATGTATGCATATATAAAAATGTGCATTAAATCAGATCACAAAGTAAACATCAGAATAAAATGTAAAACAAATAATGTATTACGTAGAAATATTTAGAATCGAGAAACTTTCATTTGTTTTAAAATTTATTTCATAAAGACCTGATATTAAGATTTAAATTCAATTACACCGAAATCAACTTGTTTACTAGATATGAGGTTGCAAAATCCATTAGGACTCTGAAAGTTATCGGTAACATTTAAAATATTTAAAATTTAATACATGTATGGTAAATAATTTCATCATAAAATAATAATGAGAAAACAATTGCACAATTATCTGAAATATGACTTTTCAATTCATTGCCATTTTTCAAGGAAAGTAATTATATTAAGGATTATAAATGTCCTATTTATGTAAAAAAAATTATAATTAAATTAACCATGCGTACTTGATTGTTAAAAACTATATTTAATCAAAGAAACGAAATGCAATGCGTGAAAAGTTTCCAGACGTTCTATAAGAATAGATTACTATTTACAATATTGAGATTTCTAAGTGAGATGATAAAAATATATTTGATATATAAAATATATATTTGATATTTCCAAGCTTTGATAATATATATTTTATCCCGGTCTATATAAGAAACGTATAACATTCTTTTCATATAGTTTGCTGAAAACTCCTGTAGCAAATAAAATATTGAACTCCATTTTAGGGTGTTGCGCAATATACCGGACATCGTATAAAATTATTTAATGCCGATTAAAACTCTCCATATAATATAGTACCGTTAATTTCGCATAATGTGGTTTATTTAAATACCCAGGATATTGGCTAAGGTGCCATTAGATCGCCTTCCAATAAGTCAGAGGCCAAAGGAAGGAAGCAAAGCCTTAACAGATTTAGTGTTAACTAGGATACACCACATGAAAACCTTCTACATTGCACCTCTTTAATATAGTACATTGTCGAATAATATTTTACAGTGTAGTATAATATTGTATAATATTCAGACATCTTATAAAACTGCATAATGATATCGACTAATATTCTGTAATTCCATATAACATCAGCATTTCGCCTTAGTTCATTATTTAAAAATATTCTACAATATAGTTTAATATAAAATTGCTCACTTTCTCTTAATATTTCATAATGCTCCATAATTTTGCGTAATTAAATATTGTATATTTTCACATTGCATTCATGGAAATCTGAATAACGAGCTCTATTATAGCATAGCATTTAAATAACAATCCTGTTTTGTCCTGAAATATACAAGTAATTCAAAATATTTTTAGAACAAAGAAAAACACCCCTCGATGTTCGGAAATTTTATAACTTGTGTATTAGCTTATTTAGTGTAGTTCGAAAGTTTTATAACTTATATATAATATTATAGTCTTTCTATTTCATTTCATTTGAGAGCATTCTTTCTCGAGAATAAGAAGGCATGCATCCTTCATGAAGAATGTGACTTGCACCCCTTTAATTCTGAATCATCGTAACCAAACTGAAGCCACCGTCGGCGAATTCCCTAAGATTGTTTTTCGCCCTCTCTCTTCCATTATCCGAGGTTATTTACCGTTTTTTTAGCAGTTTATTACCTCCACCTCTGCATCGTAAATAGCGGGAGCGTACGACAGACACACATCCATTTCACACCCCTCCGGCCCAAATTGAATATGGATACTTTTTTTTAACTCCTCGCAAATTGGACCGCAGGGGCTTTTCCATCTTAAGGGGCGGCGTCGATTATTTATTGGGGCAGCCGGTCGAGATTGGATTTTACTTTTACTCGATTTATCATGGCAGAAGGGAACAGGTAGGATAGAAAAAGCAACTTCCCTGGAAAATAAACTTTACAAACAAACGCTCCAACAATTGTTTGTACATTTTTGCGGAACGCTTAATAACAGTAGCGTGGAAGTAACCCCGGCGGACTATTCGGTGGTAATTACACTTTATGAATCAATTTATTATTATTGATGAATAGTTTTCAGTTTCATATAGTTTATGTATTAGTTTTGTAACGATAGCCTGGTGATATATAACTTCAAATTCAATTTACAGCTTCCGAGAATTACTGAAACTTTTTTAATAAATGGATTAATATATAATTCAGAACTTTATTAATAGCTTAATTTTTCCAAATGGTTTTGATAAAATGTTCTTAAAACGCTTTTTAATAGAATACTGAAAAGTAGATTTTTCAAAATAAAAATATATATTTAAATATATTAATATTTTTAATATATTTAAATGATAAATTCGTGGAGAACTTATAAAAGATTTCCAAAAATAATTGGTAGTTTAATTATATTTATAATATTACTATATTTAATTCTGAAAAATAGTGAAATTTCTTTTGAGTTCCACAGCGATTTAGTTTTCTGTATTACTACTAACATTTCGTGCTTTGGCGTTTTCTTCCATCTTAATACTTTAAATGGAATAATATTCTACTTTTTTACACTAATGTGAGCGTTGTCATTGAAAACAATTTTACTTTTTAACTATTTTTCGCCTTAAATGTATAACTCATTATTTTAAATATAAAACTTGTTAAACAGCTTTTTTTCAAATTCACTATCAGATTTTCTGCTTACGAAAAATTAAAATTTAGCAAAAGTATTATATTAGTTAATAATTATTGCTAAATTTGTTGAAAAACTGTTAAGCCAACAAAACAACAGAATTTTGCAAAGTTTAGGGAGTAGTGGTGAATTGACAAGAAAGTTTTATTATTGTCAACAAAAAATTTAAAATGAATTAATTTTGACAGAATTCAAATTCAAATAAAAGTGTGAAAAAAAATTATTGATACAATATTGCTTTTAAATCGTTATGAATATGCATGCTTTGCAAAGAAAAAATCTATATTTGTATATAACCGCTCACTTTCAAAGATAATCATAATATATATGAAATTCGTTATTTGCTATCAGTTTATTAATAGACAATTCTTTCTATGCTCTTATATATAATTGTATATCAGCAAGTATTATTTCGATAATTTTATCGCCTCTCTTTTCAGTATTACTCTCATTCCGCATTGGCGGGTAATTATAAATTATCACCACATAAAATCAAACAATTTTAAATTATTAATCAGTAAATTAACTTGCATGCGTATTGCAATAAAAAAAGATAAACTGTTTAAAGGATTGTTCAAATGATTAACTATTGTTGGTTTGTGCTGATTTCCATTCAAGTTTCGATTCGATGTGTTTCCAGAAAATTATTACTCTATTGAGAATTTGCTGCTTACAAGTAACAATCTGATTACTGCAATAGTATTTTTGGAATAACTAACTATTACAATTCTGGAAGTAACATTTCGCAATGTTGATATATTTTCCTAGTTGGGATTCTTAAAACGTTTTTAGAAAACTAAGATGATACTAAGTAATAATAATTTTTTTCCTCTAAAATATTTATATATCGAATAATATTGTATTCGACAATATATATTTAATTATTAATAATTTTATGTTTTTTAAATGCTTCATACATTTTCATTTTGAGTATTTTATTTTTTAATGATATTTTTCCATTGTATAATCTTATTTATCGTAGGTTTCTGTTAGTATATGAGGGTTTTTTTGTATTTGTGTATTTTCTTGCATTTGCGCTAGTTTTCTTTGTATTTCAAATTTCTTCCACTATTGACTTATATTAACTTACGCTTGTAAACCTTGTATTTCACATGTTTGCTTACAAGAAGTTTATACTCTCTCAAAAATTAGAGCGATATTCATTGTTATCTGTTTTGTTTAAGCACTATATACAATTATTCGTACAAGATAATACAAAATTCTATATATCAAGCATAAAATTACTAGAGAGCGGATGAATAAACCAGTCCTTACTAGATATGCATTTTAGATAATAAATAATTTTAGTAATAAGAATATTAATAAATTTAATAACATTAACACAATACAAAGGGACAAATGTTTGGTTAAACTGTATACAAATAGACATTATATAAGTCTTAACTTTTATTAATGTATAACTCAAACTCGGATAATTTAAAGAATGTAATGAAATGTAAAAATTGTTAACTAATTAATTGTGAAAAATCGTCCACGCCTTTCAAGAAGAATGTAATCGACATCAATTTCCGTGAAATTGGATGTTCTCTACATAAACAAAAGGAGCAATTTTTTTTATGGTGAAAATGTATAATAAAATAGAACAAATATGCATCTAGCTCGTTTAAAAGCCTTTGCTTACAGCTCTTACCATTCAGTCATCCATGAATTATAGCTGTACGGAATGAAATGACGAAGGTGAATTCTACTGACCATTTCTCTCTAATTTAAGAGCGTTTGGACAGAAAATTATGGAATATATGTCATATCACTATTTTTATTTGTGTATCTGAGTATCTGCTTTTTCTGCACTGTTAGAACTTCTAATGGTGGACATTAAAATCTAACTATATCACCATCAAGTAGTGTTGTCATGTAACTTGTGTGATCAACGTATCCGATGCTGATTTCTTAAATGATTTTTGTTTATTTTTTTAATTTTTCTACAGTTATAAACAAAACATTGAATAAACTAGAATAATAATCAAAATGAAGTTTTATATTATTTTTTTCTAAAAATAACCAGAATTCTTAGTAATAAAAATAAAATTTCCAATATTATTAATAAAAAACTCTTGAATTCTCATAAAGCTACTATGTTGTAAAATTATTTGCATCGAATGATTTTAAACTTTATGCATTCAAATATTTACAATATTTTTGAAAACGAGTCTGTGCCATTATTAATTATACGAATTTTTCTTTTATTCGAGAAATTTATTGAAAGAACTAAAATAAAACCTAAAAACAAGATTTTAGCGAAAATAATATTTTTCATCATGAAAGCAAAGCATAATAATTTTTTATTTCACTGGATTCATATTTCGTGCTTGTAATTTAACTCTTGAATCGAATCTTAAGTAATTAACTCTGGAAGAATATTAAATTTCGTTTTCATTTCATATTATTTTGCTTTAATTCCCATTTTTAGCTTTCAAAATAATTTCTTACGAATATTTCAACAGTGGTAAAAAATTTAAACTCCATTGATTAAAATTTTTCTTCCACATTTGTTACATTTAAGCAAATGTTTTCATTTCTTCTTCAATGTATTCTTATGCATTGTTAGAAGAAGAATATTTTTGGAAAAGTTAAATTATATTCCTTTCTAAATTACAGTTTTAAGAAACAGGAAAAAAATTGTTACATATGTGGAAATTGCAAATGTTATGAAACATAAAAACTAAAATATTAGTTAGATAAAGTTATTTGTTTTTCTGTCTTTTGATGATACAAATATAATCTCTAATTAGCGTTTTTCTTTCAATGCATATTAATTAATGTTTTTATAGAGCTTAGTCATCAATCTTTTAAAATTTTGCACTTTCACTGTAAAGAATCAAATTATGTGCCGCTAATTCAATGTTATATTTTTTGAAGCCCAATTCTTACATTAAAATTTTGAATGAATGTATGCAGCATAAAAAATATTAAAATGGGTGTTATTTTACATTTATTTAAAGTTTTATGTAAGAATTATACCAAAATAATATAATATTGTGTTAGCGGTACATGAAATTTAATTAAAATAAATCTAGAGCAATGGTTTCCAATGTTTTCGAATGTCTGCTCTCTTTCTAAAAGTAGTACGTTTCATCCAAATCCCTTTTCCTGAATTTGGATTTCTTCCAAGACACCTTACTGAATATAGGTTTCTCCCAAGATCTCCTTGCTGAATACAGGTTTCTCTCAAAATACCCTTGCTGAAATTCGGTTTCTCCCGACACCCTTGCTGAATTTGGGAACATTCTCTCTGAATTCAAGTTTCCTCCTAAGCCGCTTTAGTCGAATCCGTGTTTTCTCGCAGACACTCTATGCAAAATAGAAAAAAAAAACTATTTAAAAATTAATCATTTTTTTATATAACCTTGATATAAATAACTAAAGAACGTAAGATATGCAAAAGACTACTAAATATTTTGATACCGAAACTATACAAAAACTAAAGAGTAAACCAGAAACATATCAATATAGGTTCTTAAATTTAATCAGCTAATTTTTAAATTTTGATAATCATACAAATGAATGAATTAACAGATTACCTGAGTTTTTGAATAAACCAAAATTTAAAGTTAAGTAGAACTGATATGATATTAACTTCCAATATCCCTTCTTACCAAAAAAAAAGCAAACGGGTTAGAATTCTTCGAAGTTCAGCATTTAGAAGTTGGTGTTCATCTTTTATCAATAGCCAAAACTATCGTGATTTTGCGAATTATAAATCTTATAATTAAAAATGGACCAATTGTTGTTTTTGAATGGTGAAATTAGAAATGGAGAAACTACATGAAAATATATTGAGAATTCATGTAAAACTTCTGATAATATCATTTGAAAGAATATTTCTAAGTATATTGCATAAACTGTGGTAGGAAGTCTGCTAAAATATCTCGATTATTAAATACTTTGGCGACCTGCTGACTAGCCTTGAGTAATGCATTCAAAAATTTTCAATTAAATACTTACATACCTTGCTCTCTTTATAACTTATCAGCAAAATACATTTAAACTTCAAACTCCGATAGTCACATAACTCGTATTATTATAGTAGAAGTCTCACGATTATTTGTTCATTGTACTATATATCTCACTGATTTGCAATAAGCTATTGTGGAATTATGTGAAAAATATCGCATCTAATATTTATTCCATAACATTACGCTACCATTTCAACACGTGCTGATCATCACACTTCCTTTGGTTTAATTTGTAATAAGAGTTAATTTAATCAACCCGTTTGAGTTTCTGTCAAAGTGACAGCAAAGCGCTGGTTAACTCTTAACATTGCTCTTGCAGGTTAAAATCTGCTTTCATTTTGTGAGAAATGAATTGTTGGAAAATATAGTTACAGTATTAGTTAAAAAACTCCTTAAATGGGAGCTTAATTTATAGGTTAAAACATTGTTATCAGTGAAAAAAATCCTTTTTAGAGGATTTAAAAAACAGTTTTGTGCTATGATATTTCCGGAAATTATTACAGAAAGTTTCCAAATGTTAGGTTAATTTTTAACTAATTAAAGTTAAAAAAAAAGACTCCGCCAAGGTATACTTTTTTATCCTCCAAAGTAAATATGTAAATACCAAGTGCGGTAGCTCTAGGTCTGGTGTATAGTGCCCTAATACACATAGGCGCGCATCCAATCATGTACGCAAACATATATTCATTTGATTATCAGTCTTGGATTAATTCCGGGCATTGATTGGCCTAAAATGTATTTCTTTAAGATGGTGGACAGAAAGATCGAAAGGAACACGTTTTCATAATAATTTTCTTTTATATTTATAAATCGGTCGGTTTTAATGATTGTTTGATGTCGCAACTTTTATTTAAAGTATTAATAAAAATATTTTCTAAAATATGACTCACAGAGCAAAGTATGAAGAAATCTAAAACTCATTATTCATCAATGCATTGTTTGACTCACGCCACATAAAATGTAATTATTAACTTCATTTAGACCAAGCTAACAGTACTAAACAATATATACACCTATTACTAATATTTTACAAATTGGCCATTGGGTCGGAATTTAAACGCATATCCTGTATATCACATATCAATCAGGTTTTCCGTAAATAAAGAATATTTATTGAATTAATGATTTAGATCTTGTAGACGATTATAGAAACCTTTGCTTTGCATTTATTTTTTTAGAAACTCACATTTTATATTTATTTTATTTCATCCAGTCTCGTGCTGAAAGTTACATTTTTTTAAGATTTATTTCTCAGTAACAGTTGATTTTTTTAAATTTGAACTTTCGTCAATATGTTGGCAATACGCTGATAAAACCTAATCTTTTTCCCCTTGATGTGCTCGTGCAGATTAAATTTTATTGTTTTCTCCGAAATATATTGTTGAAAAATAAGGTTAAAATATTTCTTTAAAAATGCGTTGAAAATAGATGCTTAAGTTGTTAAAAAATTGATATCAGTAGAAACCTAATTTTTTAATCTTTAAATTGATGCAAAAATCTTGTTTGTGCGATAATTTTTTCGAACTTTATAGCTGAAAAACGTCAAAATTTCGCTTAATTTTTAATTTATTCAAATGCTAATTAAAAATTCAAAAAAAGGGCTCCGAGGTGCACATTCTCGACCTCCAAGGTATGCATGTACTAAATTTGGTAGTTGTAGGTCCAACGGTTTGGCCTGTACAGCGCCAACACACATACACAAACAAACACACATTGAGCTTTATTATAAGTATAGATGTATTAAATTTTATGTAAAATTATGAACATTATAGAGCATTTTACGACACTCTTAAGGAAATGTCAAATGATCGGCTCAGATTTCAAGAATTACTGTTCGAGAATTGATTCTTATCACCTTAATAGTTTTAATAAAGTTACGAAGTTAGAATTTCTTAACGTACTTAATTATAAAACTCTAGATTATATATCATAACAAGAAATTTATCTTGTAATATTCAGTTTAAATATAATAATGCACTTTATTTTTTGTATAATCATATAAAACACTGAATAATAAAATATGGCACAAATCATACATCGTACACAATTACTAAATGCTGAGAGGTCTAGACATATAATATACATTAATTGCTATTCTTAATTGAAAATACTTGAACATAAATGGATGTAGGGAAAATATATTACCCTTTTTATAAATGAAATTATTTCTATGGTTCATAAATTAACATTCAGATCTAATACAATTAAAGATTGTTAATGGTGCTACCTTACAACGAATGTGAGGGCTTATATTTATCATAACCTTCTAAAATAATGAGAAAATTAACCATGACATTAAAGCTAATTGGATGTTTCTCTATAGGACGTAGTCTTATTCTTGTGGCTAAGTTAACATTCATTACAGACTCTCGACAACGACTAAGATCTGGAAAGGAAAATGTAACCTTAATGCCAGGAGCGAAATTTCTCCTACTTCGATATCGTTAACTCTTATATATGGTTAAAAATTGACTTAATCTAAATAATAACTGATTATTATTTATATTAAACACGGTTATTATTAATAATCATAGATGTGATTAATGTTAATAATATTTGGTTATTAATAATAACCAATTTATTATATTGAACTTTATTTACCTTTTTTTTAAAAATAATTTCAAAAGTAAAAACTAATCTTTCAGTTTCAATTATTAATCCAGTTTCAACTTATTACAATTACTTATTATTTTATATAAAATTTTGACAACAATAGGCACTTTGCATACCTATTACCATTTTCTATAGAAATTTAAATTTTAGAAAATATCGCTATAAGGGGGGATCCTTATTCTACTTCGGAATTTTTTATTTCATATGGAAGATCATAACACATAAATGCAATATCAATGGTGCTCTGATTCTCTATTAGCCATCACTTTCAAGAAATATCAAAATCTAATAATTTTACTGAATTCCCTCTATAAACAATAACAATGCTCCCGCTATAAAAAAATTTCGTGTCTTAATATATTTGATATCTTAGATATGATTATGAGAAATATGTCATATTACATTTTTGATGGGTTCTTAAATATTGGAGGGCAGGATGAGTTGCTTCTATCCCTACGATGAGACTATATACTAAGGAAGAGGCTATATTGTGACCTATAATAATTATAAGGACTATGACTTAGTTGTAGCATCTATGCTGTCATGGTGAAGGTTACTCATTTCAAATTTGTATGCTCCAACGGAGTGGATGTAATTCTGTTGTGGTGAATCAGATGGCGAAAAATATTCATGTGTTTGTTATTTTAAGAAAAAGTTGAATTTTACTTAGTGTTTGGAGAGAAATATTATTTTTAAATCAGTTGAGTATATTTTGTCTTCCTAAGAATTAACTGCCTTCGATTTTTTATTATCTTGGATATCGTAGACTTCGAGAAATGAGGAGTAAAGTCCAATCACAATCGCCCATCATAAAAGGTCAAAATTCTTCACTACGATGCCTCTAATAGCCTGAAGCAAAGTCATAAATTTCTCATTTCAATATTTTTCGTTTGGCATCGTTTTAATTATTTAATATGAAATGAATGAATATGAAATATACAACATTTGAGCTGACAATGTTTTCCAGAAATCTGCACATATTAGTACACTATAAAAATAAAATAGCATGTTCAATAATATAAATATATTCTAAATTTTACTTATAAACTTAAAGATTAGTACATATAAAAATTCAAAAAAATCACGGGACATTAATACATAGAAAAATTAAAAACATAATATTTAAAGATAAATGATTAAAGAGCTAATTAAAGTAGTATAATTCATGACATACTCAGAGAGTTTACCACTGCAAATTTTATACTATAAAGGGCGATTAAAATCAAAGTTTATATTTCCAAACGCTATAAAAAAGATCCACTGATGAGAATGACGTCAAACTCTTTGAAAGGCATGTTATTGGAAAGAATATGGCAGAAAAAAAATTATTTTCAAATTTTAGCAACAGAATCACGACGAGAAATGATTCTAAAACAACGGCTAATGTGTAAATTACACATTAAAACGCATTGACAAATTAGAATTGTTGAGTAGTTTTATTTGCATGACTGAATATATCACATACAAAGGAGCAAATAGGTTTCAAGAGTTTTGCGGCGACATACTGCATAATAGCTATTCAACAAAGAAGTTCGGAAATATAGAGAGAATGGTACAACACATGTTCAATATGGTGTCCACCGTTGTGTGCAACCAGTTGAAAGCGACATACAGCATGTTCCATAATGGGTCAAAGTGTCTCCAGGGTGATGTTCAGAACGTGTTGCGAAATGCGTGCCTTTAATTCGTCTAAACTTGCAATTGGAGCACGGAACACATCTTTCGAATAACCCCACAGCCAGATGTCACAAGGAGTAAGATCAGGCAATCGGGACGGCCAAGCTATAGGGAAATGACGGCTGATAATTCAAAAATTTCTGAGATGATGCTTCAGCAACTTCTTCATGGGATATGCAATGTGCGAAAGAGTATCATCTTGCATAAAAATGATTTCCATCCACACATCCATACTGTTCCAGAGCTTGAATGACGTGGTTACGCATAAGATAAGCATAGCGATGACCAGTGATGGTAGCGGTAACAGGACCGGAAGCACCTGCCTGCTTGAAAAAATATGGCTGTAGGATGAATAATGCCGTAATGCCGCACCAAAACGTGACCTTTTCAGGATGAAGTGGTTCAGGGTGCGTTGCCAGTGGATTTTCTATTACCCATATTCGACTTTCTGGGTATTAACGTACCTTGTCAGATGGAGATGCGCTTAATCTGTCCACAAAATTTTCCCATGGCTATTCTTTATCCGCTTTCACGAGAGCAAGGAATTCTAACGCAAACGTCTCCCTTGCTGGCAGGTCAAACGAAAGCAACTCCTACACATGGCCAATTTTGCACGGATAGCATTGTAGGATGGTTCGTACAATTTTCAGCATCGTGCTCGTAAGCCTGTCTAATGTTCTGGTAATTCTTCGTGCACTGCACAGTTGCATACCACCGGCCGACCCCTCCTGCAATGCTGTGTGACTTCTATCTTCAATTACCGTCGAATGCACTCGCTTTTTCCCTCTGTCAGATTGTACATCAAACGAACCTGTCGATTCGAATTTTTGCATTATTTTCTTCAGACCCACTACACTCATTGGGGCAACGCCTTCTATTATACCCTTCAGTGTCCTGAACTTTTGCAGAGCTATTCTTACACTATTTATGTTCTTGTAATACAGCTTTAGCAGCAGAGCGCGTTTCTGCAGTAAGACACCCATTGCGAACGACTCAGACTCGAAATAAGTGAAGAACATCTGAGTGCCTGGCGGTTTTATAACCCTAAAATGTGTCGTCCGCATAACAGGTATTTTAATTTACATCTTCTGCCTCTTACAAAGGCATCTGTTACTAAAATTTGAAACTAAAATTTTTATTTTGCCATATGCTATCCACCACCTCCAATAAGATTCCGTTCAAATATGGCATCATTCTCATCAGTGGTTCTTTTTTATAGCGTTTAGAAACTTAATTTTTAATTATAATCACCATGCACATTAATCTACATTATTTATAGTTAATACTTTTTTCAGCTTAAAATGTAAGAACCATAATCCTTATAATGATAAAAATATTAATAAATTCCAAAAATAAAATGAATTTCCAGAAAAATAAGTAATTCACTAAATTCTTTGAAAGATTAATTTCAGTAAATAACTGCTTTTTCCATTCTACCTTATTCTTTTGCATTTAATAATAAAATTATTTTGAACATAATCTCTTTTACTATGTTTCTTACATTTGAATAAGTAAATTAAAAAAAATTAAACATATTTGATAGAATTAGATCTACAGGAATTCTTGCCGGAAAATTGTTTCTTTATTTAGTTAGTGTTAATTAAGGAATTTTATTTATGTAATTATGAATAATTAAACGGAAAGCATTTTAATCAAAATAATATCCTTGCTAAAATTTCATATTTTTGAAAGAAATCATCGTTAGTTTCAAAGTAGTTGTATAAGGGGATTTTGAATGTATTTCCTTGAAATAATATATAAATACTTTCCAATTTATTTGCCAGATTTGAAGTTAAGAATTTTGATGCATAATTAAATACAACTAAAAATAAATATCTACGGATTCAAATAATTTTAGATTTTTATCACTATTTTTAAAATTGTGTTTATTTATTGACAGGGAAATAATAATAAAATCATGAAAGAATGCATGTAAATTGCGTGTGTTTTGGATGCATTTTTTCAATATTTACTAATAAGAACAACAAATAACTTTTCTACGCAAGTGAATTAACTTATAAATATAAAATAAAAAATATTAGATTCCACGTACAGAGCTGTAGTTTGATTATGATTTGAATAATGCAGAAACTCGGAATACTTATGAAAATAGAAACTGTTGGATTTTATTTTAACGGCATTCTCAAATGTAAGTTAATATTCAACGATTCTTTAAAAATATATTTTATATTAAATTGCAATAAGTCAAACCATGTTTTACAAATGCTTTGTATTTCTTTTGTAAAATTTGTATAAATAATTATTAAAGTATTAAGAAAGTATTTATGCCATTATGATTGCACTTCAGTTTTTTTTTAAGCCTCAAACTACTGAATATGCTAATAGAGGAATTAAACCAATTATTTTTAAATTATATATTAATAATACAGATTGCTCAATTTAATAAAATTGTTCACTTAGTTTCTGTTTATTTCTATTATGGTTATTATAATGAACTGATTATCTTTACTTACATAAACACATATTCTTGTGTGTGTGTGTTTTCACTTCACTGGTTAGATCGATTGATTTTGAATTATCAAACTTGGTACAAATATATTTTGGAGGATAGAAAAGTGCACCTAGGGATGAGTTTTAACTTTTTTTAAAAGAATAGGTGGACATTGGTGAATAGGTGAAATAACATTTTAGCTTTGCGACAACTTCTGAAAACACAGCAATTTAAAAATAATGTTACAGCATTTTAAAATTAAAGAAACTACCTACTGACTTATTCTAGTTTTCTTGCAGTTAATTTTTTTTTCTATTTTTAATCAATTTAAAAAGAGCTTTAAGCATATTTTCAAATGTATATATACACAAAGAATACAAAATATAATTAAAATACATAAGAAACCTAGGAGAATACCAATCTTTCAAAATGGTGAAATTAAACTTCTTTTCTTAGCAAAAATCATTTTTGGCAAAGCAGATTTCAGGAAAGCAAGCAATATTTTTATTTAATTCTGAGATGAATCTATAAAAGATCTTAATTTGTATTTTAAATGTTGTTAAGATGAAGGAAAATACCAAATTTTACATTATTTTAGATTATAAATAAAGGTATTGAAAAAATTAAAAGGCTAGAAAATGCATCTAATTTTTATGACTCTTAGTGTAGATGACAAAAAATAAGGAAGAGATATAGTGAAATCAGCAGAATGGCCTAAGATTTCTTAAATTAATTGAAAGAGTTATATATCTATCAGAAATTGAAGTTTAAAAATATTCTGTGGTAGAAACCATTAAAATAAATTACATAAGGTATTTAAATGAAATTTAGTGTGACTCTTAATTCTAGCAAACAAAATATTCGGGAAATTGTATGTCTAGTTATTAGAATCTAGGAGATATGACTATCTAATCGCATTGTTACCCTTCTAACAATATCTCACTTTTTTTTTCAATGATTAACTAATGGAAATTGTTGTGGAAAATTTCATATGCATAGGCAGAATGTTTCAGAAATGAAATATGGATATCCATAGAACATATGTAATACATAATATAAATTGAAGTTTTAATTCCTTGTAATTGGATCTTTCTTATCCATATCGATCATGAACTCTTAAATCAAAACTAATCGCTGGAACTGGATTCAAACAAATTGTGATACATTAATAGTAAAAAATATAATTCTGAATTATGCCCTCAATGTATTAACAATATTTTTCAGTTCAGTCCCTGTCAACATAAAAATAAAATAATAAAATTCAAATCATTGAACGTTGCTATTTATTACTGATAAATCAATGAATTTAAACATTAAAAAATTAAATTGATCCTGGTGATAAAACCAAGAACAGAAATAGGGATTTCATATCCGTAAATAATGCAGCCAAAATTATTATGATATTTGAATTCCGCTCAGTGTGGCTGTAGACGAACACCGAACAATATGATAAATCGATTATCAATTATTAGTAATAACTGATTCATCACTTTGTTCGTAACATAGACATTTTATGATGCCAATTTCATTTTTAAATTTTTGAGGGGGGTCGTTTTATACAACATCATAAAGTCGAGAAGAGATGATAATATTAGTTTGAGTAATTCTGTCCTATCTAAGAATGTTCATTTTAAAATAAGGAAATTTCAAAAACATTCACTGATCATTAAAACAGATGATGAATTGATTAAAATATTAGTTCTTACCTCAGTGCCTTACACATGTACAATTTTTACCTTGATTTCCAGTTTTTTTCATATTAACGGAAGGACTCCTATATTTTTTATAGTGCCTTTTTGGTTTTCTTGGTATAAGCGTTTTCCAACTGTTGGGTATTTTTATCATAATAAAATGTATAGTTTTATAAAATCTGCAGTATAATAATAATTTAAAAAATATGCCGGGATGTCAGATTTTTCCTCGAGATCTGGGCCTCCCTAGTTCGAGTCCAGGTTCGGGCATGGTTGTTCTTCTATGTTCTGTCTGTGATGTGCATGAACGTGCCTTTCTGTAGAAAGGGGTTGTGCAAGCGAATGTAGTGCATATAGTAGCTAAGTCTTATTCTTGGCTCTAGTTGACATTGCTGAACAAAGCAAAAGACGCTCATTTTAACTTAAATCGCTCACAGTTATATGATAGCTGGCTTATAAAGTGTCGTAAGTAGCAATAACGTAATAAAAATTAACAGGCAAAATATTAATTTTTCATTTCTTTCATAAAACCTTGCTTGGGATGATAATGAAATAATTCTATATATTTTTTTGCCTCTATGCCTCTTTCCTATGACCATCAACTTATTCATCCATAATATCCTGACCCTTTCCCATATAGTTCTTGATGAATACCATTAAATATTCTTCCTAGGTAGCATCGAACTATACAATTTATAATTATATTCAGTTCGCGTGCAAGAAAGGATGTGACAGCAACTCTTTGAAATCAATAGGATAATTTCGATTCATTTTTCAATATGAATAAAATTTGTCGTATCCATAAATACATAATGACTCCAAAACAAACCTCAAATTTTCAATTACAGTTTATTAAAATTGTTGAGATGTACGCACGAAGCAACAGAAAATTCCTGTGAAATCACGAACATTCTTTTATATGTGACCATTTACTATAATTGCGATCAGTGTTACTAAAAAAAAAAAGAAAAAGAAAAACGTGTCAAACAAGAAACACGGCAAGAACGAAACGGGAAACATTAGATTTTTTTAAGGGATTGAACAAATTTCCACCCCCACCAAGTCGTTGAGATTCGGGGCACACGTCCAGCTAGCTAACCCATCGGAATATCCAATGACCAAATTCGTTAATAACCCGGAATCATCGCTGCAGAGTGCACGCTGGTCGAGTGAGGGATCCACAAAAATTGGACACATTCCTGACTCGTGATGAGTCAAAATCGTGGTCAGTCCCGCCTCCTCTGTCACTTGCTCGTCACGCATTGCGGCGGCCATGATTAAAATTGTGAATAATGGGGTTCCTCATCGGTAATTTGTTTTTGCTTCCCTATACTTTTAACCCCTAATGGAAAAATCAGTAAAACACATAGGGCCTTCGTTTCTTGCAGTGCTCTTTACGGTGATTCAAAAACGGGTTTTTTTTTGGGGGGGGGTTATCAGGGAATGCTCGTTTCGAGTCCAAGTTCTTTACTTTTTATTTATTTATTTATTTATTGGTGAGTGACAGTAACGAGGTTTGTATCATTTAGGATAAGTTGTAATTGGGAGTAAAAGCCGATTACTCCTTGTTTTATTTGGTAGCTGAAATCTATAGATGGTTTTCTCATGCTTTTTGAAAGAATGGTGATAGAAAAGAATGAATTTGAATAAACAAATGAACTAGTCCAATATTCTTAGCTTTAAATTATACGATTTTAAATTTAAATGGAGGTAGGTCTTGTTCTCTGTTCATTTGAAATTCGAACATATATAAAACTAATAAAAAGGGACTGACATAATTCTTTTCTAATGTTTAACATTTATATGTACTTTTATCGAATTATTTGTGTCATAAATAAAGTCTAGAAACTAATGAATGAAGAAGACAATCAGCTTATTAATTGCTTATCAGGAGATAAAATTATTGTTGATAACAAAACAAAACCAAAAAAATCTTCATTTTTTTAAAAGCAAAATCAGAAAATAAAATGAAAAGTTCGAATTAGTATACAAAAGGGACATGTTATGAAAAATAATTAAACTATATCCCATTCGCAATAAATCAGTGTGAATCAAATTGGGATACAAAAATGGAAATATTGTATAAATAAATTAAAAGATAAGTATATATCACTGTAACAGAGGAAAGAAAGGCACTACAAGGAACTGACTGCTATACGTGTGTTTGCGTAGATGTATTGCTTATTGATTTTGATTATATGTTATTTATTTATGTAAAGTGTTCTTTGAAAAAATGGACGTTTATATAAAAATTTTTTTCTGATTTTAAAGAAAAAGTTTAATTTTTATGTTTTGTCAAGATTTCTTTGTTAATGCCATGAGGAGCGCAATGCATTAAACCAAGTATCAAGACACAAAGCGGGTAAAAAGAAATAAAGATTTTTAAAAAATATTCAGAAAGAAAAAGAAAATATTTTTAATTTGCATAGTTACAGAAAGGAATGTGCCAATACAGTGTTTTAATTCTATGGGAAAATCATAACTTGTACAACCCAGAACTGAAAGTGAAGTTCACATGATTAAGAAAATAATTTTAGAACGCAGATAATTATGAAACTGTGTGTATTATACAAAAGTGGAATTTGAAATTTTACTGCATTTTTCACTGATTCAAATGCTTAGAAACATGACTGCAGTTGATTTTTTTCAATCCCTACTATTAGTTCCCACTAATAGTAGGGATTGAAACCTATATATATTTATACATCTTACTCAAATTTTCATTCGTTAATAAAATACTTTTTATTCATCCACTCAATTTCAAATACATGTTTTAAAACTCCTTGATGACACGATGTTAATACAACTTTTTAAATATTAATTCATTAATTAAATTTAATCAATTTACAATACTTGAAATCTAGTTTTAGCTTTTCGTATTGAATATTGAGATCAACAGGCAGTAGCTCAGTCAGTAAAATGCAAGGATTTTGGTGTTTTTGACATGAAGGTGAAGAATGCAAGTTCAATTATTGCGTAATTTCAATGACTGTTTGATAATTCAATTTTTTATTTTATATAGAAGAGAAAAAAATTCTCCTATATTAGAATTTAGCAAGATAAAAAGGCAAATTCATGTTTGCCATTTCTCAAAATAGCATCTTCAATTATTTTTACACCTCTGTGCATGGTTAATCTAAATCGGAGATTGTAATTTAAAACTTAATTAAATAACATACACAAATAAGATATATGCAACAGGGTTGCTTTGGCAATCAAATCATCCTTCCTACATTGTATTATCACGAATCTTTTGAACATTACAATCACATGATGAGAAATTCCCACATATTGCAAGTGCACATCTACAGTCCTTTTACTAGTATAACCCAAGATGGATGTTCCCTCTCGCTCTCAATCAAAACAGTTGAAGGCATCAATTTGCATTTTGAAAAAGCGGTTTTCTCCACCACCTGTTTGATTTTTTTTCTGTGTGAGTATTACCTGTCCTTCGCTAATAGAGGCCATTAGGAGTCTCATTTCACGACGCCTTCGTGCAACCGTTTCAGATGCCTGAGACACGTTTCACGTTTTGTTGGCACGAAAATTTACCGTATTTAATTTTCTTAAGCTCTATATGTAAAATATATTAACTTGATAAATCAAAGGAATCATTCAAAAAATGTCTCGCTAGAACTTCTAATTGCTATCCCGGATGTCTAGCAACTGATAAATTGGGTTATTAGCCAGGAATCGGCAATTGCCCCGAGTAGGCTTATGTATCTAAAAGCTGCTTTATTCCGGCATCTATCGGAATCATGTCCTTCATCCCCTTCAAAGGAATTCGAGAATATTTCGTAAACAAGTGGACCTAATGTAATATATGGAGGGATTCAAATTGCATTAAAACTATGAAGTAGTCTGAATTTTGGAATATGAGTTTATATTGGCAAATGGATATGCTCTCATAAAGCTGGCGCATTAAATATAACTTGTTAGTATGCAAAGTTTGTTTTATTCTTAGGAGTTGTTGCTTTCAATTTAAGAGGTTCATTCTATAAGAGAAGACAGTGATATAGTGGAGGGTGTTGGTCAGGAAGAGACAGAAATACTTCAGATATTAATCAATGTAACGTATTGCATTTAGATACTATTTAAAACCAAATACGATTAAACTGGAATAATTTCATGTAGGGGACATAATAAAATTAAATTATGACTAGACTCACACTTTCTCTTGTAGCACCCCATCCGTGTCATGTTATAATTTTCTTTAAAGCTGATACAAATACTGTACAAACATATTTATTTACTATACATACGAAAGGCCATTTATTCACCTGTATGAATTTATAATAATTCTGTAGATAATTTTATTTTTCTTTGCTAATGTTTACCTTTCATAATCGATTATTTATTGTCTAATGAGACAATTCCAAGGGTGGTCTGAAATAATGATGATCTACTGAAAGTGTTCTAACTTCAAATCTAAAGACTTCATTTTCGGCACCCTATTTCTTCAAAGATCCGTAGTGTATATAACGAAATTTAGATAAAACTATTCCTTCGTTAAACATCTTCTTTTTCAAATGATGTAAATTTTTATTTCGCATAATCCCTGCTCAAGTATTGGTCTCGTCATTTGACTATGATTCAAAATGTACGACACCCGACCCAAAATAATTTTGATGTTCCTACTTAATAATCCTTCTCCAAAAAACTACCAAACATAAATAAAAAAATGAAATTTATTCGAATTTTCACATGATAACACATCGAAAGATTTGACAAGAGTAAACAAACATTCTTTTTCTCTATAATTCACAATTTTAAGCATTTTTAATAAATTTCATCAAAGAAAAAAAATGATTTTTTGTCATCTACTTTCATAATTTATACAACAAAGGTATATATGAATAAAGTAATTTCGATATTTTTTCCAATGATATTTGAATTCAAAATTTTCATTTATACACCCTACTATTTTATATTAATGTTACTTCTGAATTTGAAATATGTCGTATGAATATTTCTTCTTCCTCTTCCAAATGCAACTGCGAACGAATTTACATTTTAACATGAAAGTATTAAAATTCCCACCTATAAATGGATCAATAGTATGAATTCAACGATTTTACAGAGCTTGAAAACAATTTACAACTTAAAGGAATGCTCTATACCGTCGTAATCCGATTGAATTGCTTCCAATAATTAGATTTTTGTCGAAAAGTCTACTTAAGTTATACTTAAAATCGGATAATACCGTTTTCAGTTTGGATGCCTGCCGTTAAACTAAGTCTATTCTGTAACTTGAAATTTCGCAAGATGGAATAGAAGCTTAAAATTCATTTATTCGCTTTGAAAAAAATGGCATTTGCTTCAACGAAAGGCTGCAGATTTTAAAGATGATTCATTTCTAAATTCTTTGAACTGACACAATATTTGAGTTCTACCTGTTGATGAAATTTGTAGTCAAAGAGTTAAAATTACTCATGTAATTTATTCGCCTTCCTTTGAGTTCATATGAGAAGATGAAGTCTATAAACAGAATTGTGGCAGAACAGAAGGACTTAATCATTATTTTCAATTAATCATTTAAAGTAATTTAAAAATAGAGAGAACTCATCTATGATATTTCGGATTTAGAATAAACATGTTCATTACGTATATAATATGTGATATTTTAAAATCTAAATTAAACTCGGATCAATTTGCAAAGTTTTGTCTTAATTCACTCCATATTAACTCCATTCTGAAATGTTCTCTTATTTCACACTCCGAGTGAAGGGGTAAAAAATCATCTGGGAGTCATCCCTTCTGCTTGTATTTAAGTCATACGTACCTCCCGAGATGGAATAAAACGAAGTTTTAAAAATTCAAGGTGTCTTCTGTCTTCAGCCACAACAATATATATTAGATACTGTTAAAATTGCTTCTTTAGTATTAAAAACAGAAAAGAATTATATTTAATTTATGCAGTTTTATGTGTTTGTAGCACGTTTATTAAAAAATGAAAAGCTGAAGTCCCTTAGCTGGAAAAGTTTCTTTAAATTGCCCCTCGCAAAATATGAAACCATTTTTTTTTAATAATCCACGAAGTTTCAAAACTGGATTTATTACAGTTATAATTCATTTCAATGTGCATGTTAAAAAAGAAAGGATTACTAACATAATTGCGAATGAAAAATTAACAACTGAAAAAAATGTAGCTGTTATAATTGACGATGACAAAAAAAAAGAAATGAAGAATTTTCAAAAGAGGACGAGATTGACTATACTGCTGGGGAAAAGATTTTTCAAAAAACTGTTGCCAACAAAAGATTCATAATAGAGCACATAGAATTAAAAAAAAAATTCCATCCCTTTAGAAATATTCCTCTTTTCACTTAGAAGGGGGGAAAAAACATCTTCATACTTATTTTTTTTTTCTTTCTCTCTCTATTGTTAAATTTACATCATTTTTTTTTTCGGAATTAGAAAAGCACATGAAAAATAAAATCAAGCTGTATCAATCAATGTCAGAGAAACTTTTTTTATTTCAAATCCAAAACAATATTATTGTTCGTGGCACTGTTCAAATTACAAGGAAGGACAAGAGATTTTATCGATTGATGCTTTTATAACTTTCGCGAGCAATTTTAAGATAATGCATAGAGTAACGCTTATAAAAATTTTATAATCCCGCGCTGTAACTTAATAGTAAGAAGTAGATTTTCTTAAAGAATTTCCATTAACAATATTTCTTCTTTTGGGTGCGATTGTCTTTCCCTCTCTTATTTTTTGGTTTAAAATAAAATCTAAGCTTAAAGATAGAAAGTGAAAGGAAATTTGATCATGACATTAATCGGTCGACAATAATATACACAAAGGCAAAATTTTTATTTCTATATTTTAAATCAAAATGCTTTTCTTTACTACTTACAAATATTAAACAAAAGAAAAAGAATAGTTGCTCAAAGTTCAGCAACTCTTGTATTGAGAAATATTGAAAAGTTCCCAGCCATTTTAACAAGGCTGTATTTCTACCAAATATATGCATTTGATTATAAAATGTTTTTGAAAATAAATGAGCGATTAATTTTAAGCTGAGGTTTTATAAATCTATAGACCCTGAAAATAAAAACAAAATTCTAAGTTTTACATGGCGGTGATAAATTATTACTAACAACAACAAAAATCTATGAGAGAAAAATGTACTTTGATTCAGTATTTGCTGTTTTTCCTTATTTAATTGCTCCCTATAAATAATATTCCATTGCTTCTAATCTTGGGATAAATATTAAAACTTAGAGAATGGATTGATAATGCTTTATTTATTTATTTACTTCAATCAACATTAATTTTAATTCAGTATTTGCATTGACATAATCTAGTTTTTACTTTACCTTGTTATTTATTTTATGGTTTCAAAATTTAATTATTTTCAGAATAAATATGTGCCAATCCTTAGACTAAACTTATAACGGATAAAAATGGGTTAATTGGCTTTATTGCTTATATAATTAAAAATTATACTAAATGTTTTGAGGAAAGGAGACCTAGGTAATTATAAATATGTTTTATTTGAACAAATTATTTTCACAAATTACTATAACTTTCTTTTTTTTTTTTCTCTATTTAAGGCTGTTTGTTTCTTTTCCATTTCAGTGAAAGAAAGGTTGTCATATTTCATATAATATCTAGTAGATGGCAGCACAGGTACTGAACTTGTAAAGTTGAAGCTGTTATTTCCGGTGTGATAATTGAAACTTCACTCTGGAGTTTCGCAACAGATGATAAAATAATAATGGCTATAATAAAATAGAAAACATCTCAGTAGTAATAATTTCTATTCTTTTTAAAGAAATTACAGGAATACTTTAAAGACGAATTTAAATCTTTAAGGAATGATGTCTTTTCATTTTAGAGAATATTCATTATATTAAAACTATTAAGAATTTTAATTATTGGCCCATATATAATAATTATTAATCGCAGGCAAAATTATTTATGAAGATTTAACTTTTCTCATATAATTTAAATTCCATAAAGTGACGTGGTCAAATTTAATATGAATTCAAATAGGGCTGAATAATGAAACTTGAGATGATATGCTGCATTAATTACAATAATATTTATTGTAATAAAAGACACACATACAAGAAAATTATTTCTTTGTTATTGGTTTTATATAACTAGACACCTTGAAATTAATAAGGGAAGGGATATAATATCCCACCATTAGTCTTGGGGAGAGAGGACGCCGGTAGGACAATAATTGCTTTATCTTATATTAGTAAAGTCAAAAGTTATTGAATGAAACTAGTTAAGAAAATAAATATTATATTGTACCAAGGGTCATTTTTCTTTGGTACGCCATTGTAATCTCATTATCCTTGAAAAGAAAAAAATAACAAATTATTTCTGTATATTCTAACGAACCATCAACAGAAAACCAAAATATGATAACGTTTATTGATATTAGGGAGTCCAGACTTTGAGTTAAATAAAACTTATGGAATCTAGCGAACTAAAACAAGCTTAGACAATATATTTGAATGCATTTAGGTTTTTAAAACTCATTATGAATTTATTTATTTAATAGTTTTAATCGTAGATAAGAATGTTATCTTTCCAAATTTTGTATATTTTCTTGCTGACAGCGCTTTCGGTTTCATTGCATGTTTTTTACTAAATAGTCAACAGATGATTTACTTTTGTAATGTAGCTCTAAGAAATAACCAGAAATAGTTGGTTTGTAATTCATCAAGATGCATATATGTTTCTGACATTACTTTCACCAATCTCATTTCATTCTTAGACAAACAAGTCTTTGAAGAGAAATATGACAAAAAATAAATTCATTTAACCAGAATAATGAACAGTCCAGTTTTTTTGTGGTATCTCATGGTGTTGCACAATGTTGTTTCGTTGCTATGAACACCATATTATCATTTGCTTAATATTGTGTTCATAATATAATTTATTTATACAATTATTTAAATAATATTGCTTCTAAGATATTATGAATATTGTATAACATTTTTAAATTCTTTAATTTAGTGATTAATAACCTATACTTCAATGTGTTTGTTTTAGTCATTTTGTAGCATTATACATTTATCATATCCATAAGAAACTATATTCACTACCACAGCAACAAATATATTAACCTTAGAATTTTGACATCTACCTAAAACATTTTCACGAGACCATTTTAATAGTCCGAGAATAATTTTTTTTGTTAATGTGCAAAATCAATAAAGTCTGCCTCATTAAATCATTATATTTTAACGAGATTTTAAATACCCCGTATGAGACATTAATCATCAATTTTTTTTTTTTCATTTAAGGACCAAATCATGCAGCCTAACAAAATTCTCGAATGATTGCTCATTTAATGGAGCTAAATTTATCCAGTCAGCTAAGAAACCTATTTAGTGAATTCCCAGGAGTGATCATATTAATCTTTGTCGCTTTTCTTGCAGCCGAGATCTAATTCTATTTCCTTCCGAAGAAACTAAAAAGACCCACGCAGATAATTCTTGTCGGCTTTTAGAACGAGCGATAATTCTTGTTAGTTCTACCCAATTATTTGCTCCAAGTTACCCAGTTTCCTTTGAAACAATAAACCATCTTTGAAATTGATGCAATTTGCTCACACGAGTTGTTCCTAGGAGAGTTTTATACGGAAGAAGTAAAATTACTTCCCCATTTAGGTTAGAATTAGTGAGCAGATAATACTATTTAATTGTTCGGAAAATAACGGAGTCTTTAGTTTCGTCTTGGAATGAAGTCGTTTGTAATTAAATCATTACGGAAGAAATGTGGCTCCCTCTTTGCCTGCTATTAAAATGGTGTCTGTGCAAAAACGTCGTTTTGCGAGTTAAACTCACTCATTCGCTTAACTGCTTGAATGAGGTATATTCATCAAGACTTTTTTGGACATGAATACGCCATTATTTTATGTAATAGAGGCATTCCACGAATAAAGGGTGCATTGAGATGAATTTTGCGCATGAGCATTTGGCAAATGATTGCAATCATTTGTTTTCTTGTTAAAGACCAGGTGTGGATTAAGGCATTTAAGTTCTTAGGCTTTATCATAACTGACCAAAATCAAATGACATTTTTAAAATGATAAATATATTAATGGTGTATTTTAATTTTTGAAATATTTATAATAAATATTAGTTTTCAGGTATATTAATTTGTAACTTAATAA
Source organism: Argiope trifasciata (assembly GCA_026543055.1). Lineage (NCBI taxonomy): Eukaryota > Metazoa > Arthropoda > Arachnida > Araneae > Araneidae > Argiope > Argiope trifasciata. The sequence goes on along the minus strand of JAPMOQ010032104.1, from coordinate 7,847,090 downwards.
CTAGATATCAGGTAATGATTTCCATGCATACATAAAATAAATTATGCAATTATTATGAGAAATTAGAAATTCCCATGTTTCACAAAATATAACTTTAAAAAGGATTTTTATAGAATTTGTCATGCTTGTTGAAAAATAATCAAATAAATAATAATTAATATCCCAATTTCTTATAAATAATAATATTTTATTAGATAATTCATCAGATACACGCATTCTGGTTATAATTTTTCATCATTTATTTAATTAGTACTTTTTACAAGTTAATTCATTCAGCAACTTCACAATTAACACTTTTTTGGTATGCGTGCATCTCCCCCCCTCCTTCCAAACCAGCCACCTTAGATAACAGTTTATTTTGCCTTGTCAGAAATCTGCCATTGTTAAACAGAGTATCGCGTGCAAAACAATAATAAACATTTGGATAAGTACTGCAGATATTTGTAATATGAATACCAAATTGTATATGATTAATTAGTGATAAGTAAAGGCAAATAACGAAATAATCAATTGATTTTGAAAGAAATTGCATCTATAAATATAAATTGCACAAATATAGTCTAATATAAATTGCACTTTTCAATGTAAATCTAAAGAAGTATTAAATGTTAAGCTTTTTATTTCAAGTTCCTATGTGATTTCGTATTAATCAGTTAAAGGAAATAAGTTTTATTCTCATCTCCTTAAGTCACAAAACGGCATCCTGATTTAAAATGCAATAATTCTGATTTAATATGTACATAATTATGGAGTATCAATTTAAGATAATTATAACATTTAATTGCAAAAAGATAATCCTTAGAGAAAACTATCTTGCAGTAGAAAAATATGGGCTTAAAATGGGTTTATGGATCTGATACCCTTCTGGATGGAAGTCAAAAAAGCATTGCTAGAATATGGATATTCAATAAAAGTTTAAGACAAATTTCAAATGGAATTTAAAATTTTGGTCACACAATGAAATAAAATACGGTGACCAGTTCAACAATATAAAAAAATCCTTTCAGGGAGCTTTTGAAATCCACTGTCATGAATTCTATTGAACAAGGGAAAGACAATGTTCAAAGAACTTATTTCAAAAATTATTCAATATTTTTTGTTAGTATTTTTCTACACATTTTTTTCTGTTTCCAGAGGAAAGAACACTTAATGGACATTGCTGAAACGTGTTTTTTGTTTGAATAAGTATTATTCACTTCTTTGACCATCGAATCATATTTTTTGCAGTATCCGAAACTCTTCCAGAATTGGTTTGAATTGCAAGTTTCAGCTCTAATTTAAAATCGAGATCTCTTTTCTGATAGAAATCGATTTTTATATTGATTTTATACCTTACCTGAAAAAGAATGTAGAAACTGTATTAAATTATTTATATCGTCTATGTTACATGATAATTGATTATCTTACCTAATTACTGAAATGTCTTTTATGTTGAACAATTAGAACTTAAAAAATAACAAATGTTTCCCTAGTGCAGAATTTTTTAGATGTAGAAATAATCTTTTGTTTGTTTGTTTGAATATACTTTATTCAGCTAAAAGTTATATTGCGTGTAATTTGAATTCTTACAGAAATATAAATTTTTTTATATAAAATTTCACAAGTCTGTGAAATTCTTTTTTTGTCTGTGTCTCTCTTTTTTTTTTGTCAAGTTTTGATAGTTAAATACTCTTTTTTTTTGTCAAGTTTTGATAGTTAAATTTTATAATATTTTGAAAATTTCAACTAAAGAAATTTAAGAGAAATAAGATAAAATTTACATAGGATATTGGAAGAAATGCAATTTCAGATATAAAATAATTTTCATTATGGTCACATTTCATCAAAGATAAATACTGTTTATTCATCAGTAATAGAACTTAATACAATAAAACCTTAATCCGATTAGTTATAATTAGGTACTGGGTTTTTAAAAACATTCATTAACAATTCTACACTCAGTCCTATATACACTATAAGGATTTTAAGCCTGTCATATCCAAGAATTGTAGAAATTTTTCTTTCTCTTCGTACATTAAATTAAGAATAAATGTTGCTCATTTATTGCTTAATCAATGATGATATAAGAATCAATCCTGCAAGAAGAGCATAATTATTATTCAGAATAAAGCGGCTCTTCATACAAAGAAGTTATATGTAATGCACTTACTTAATATGTTTATTTTTCAATATTTTATCCGTTATTAAATAGCTTTTTGCCATTTTCTTTCATTTGAATCTTAATTCTCAAAACATCATTTTTACTCAATAAATTTAATAAAATCTTTACATATTTGGTTTGTCTATTATTGAAGTTTAAATTCTTGTTGAGGAATGCTAAGCAAAATTTCATATGTTTTCTTGTTATACTGATAAATATTTTAAAAGGCAACATGATTTATTAAAAAAGCATCTTCATGCAGTGTTCTCTCCCTATTTATTGATTATTCATTATTTTTGAGAATCTTCCTTCTCTTATAAACCCCCCTCTCTAAAACTATTTATTTTTATTAATAAGTTATGCTAAAGTTAGATTAGTTAAAGAATCAAGCGCACGTAATAAATTTCATTTATAGGGTCCATTTTTGAGTTTCCTTTTAATTACTTTTATTGCTTTTCCCCCACAAAATATAACAAACATATTTAGAAATGTAGACATTTTATAAATAATTCCGCATTGATTCATGCGAAAAACTAACCTTCATTCATCATTACAATCAACTTTCAAGTGGAAAGCGATCTCAATATGTAATCTTTGAGCCCATTTTATAGAATTAATATTTATAAAATAGATATAATCTAGTATCTGAAGATGAATCAGGTTTGCCAATATAATTATTTTTAATAAGCGCATAAAATGAACAGTTTTTTTCTTGAAAAATTATGTGTTTCTAAAAGCTATTAAATATTTCTTACCAGCTTGTTTTTTCTTGATTAACTTCGTTCATTGCTACTTGACAAGTATATTTAAGACTTGCAACTTTTACATTTCTGGAATTTGACTGAAATAAAATTCGATAAGTGCTTTATCATTTCAATCCCTTACATTTTTTTTTTGCAATTGTCAACCTTTCTAAACGGTTTACTTCACGCCGTTGAGGGCATTAATACTACAAATTTAAGAAAATGTGCCCCTAATTTGCAATAAAGTGTTTTAATTTGAAGTTGTTATTCTTTGAACATATACACTGAAAATAGAAGTGAATCACTCTGGTGTAGTTGTATGATATTTATATTGTGATACAGCAAGTTTTTTTAAAGAAATAAAAATCGTTTACCAGAACAAAAGAGAATAAATGAAGGCATGAAACATGAATCATTATTGATTTTTCTATTACTCCTTAGACCACACTTATTACATACTTATTTTTGAATACGTGCTAAAAATCATAGAATTTCTTGGAGTTCTCACAAGGGATAGCAAAAGCCAGCCTTGAGAGAGATTCTCGAATCCGGAAATTGAAATCAGTGAATTGGTGATTTCAGATTCGAATTTGCAAAATGGCTATGGATGCAGCATAGTGCACTCAGAATTTGTTAAGAGCCAACGACTTCTAGCTAAAAGCGGTTTGGGTATTTGAAAACTATGAGGGGGATTCATATGTCATTAAACTCAGCAATTGTTTGTTTCTTCTCAAATGGGCAACAGTGGTCTATGAACTTTAATATAATGTTGGTGAACCAACTTTCAAAACATTATTTTTACTTAATTAAGTTTAAAATCACTCGATGTTTATTAACTCCATTTTAGTAGTTTGTAATAAAAGACGAATCATGCAGAAAGAAATTACAAACATTCCGAGCAAATGATTCGAGTAAACGAATTCTAAAATTAAACATCTTATCTATAATAGTATCCCGTCACATTCTTTGGAGAATTAAAAGCAATATCCCCACACTTATTAAATTGTAATCAAAACAATTTAGAAATATTACAAGAATGGTCATCCATCTTACTCGACTAAAATTATCTGCAACATCCTGCTTCAAAATTAAAAATAATTAGCAATTTAAGCATTCTCACCCTCAAACTTTTGTCTGAATTACCTCCATACAAAAAAGTAATTGTTATTGCGAAATTAATTTATACCTTGTCCCCTGATTATCAACATAGGTAAAGTTCTTTAACATCCCATCAATTATCACCCAACAACGGTAACTAGTGGAAAATTTTAATGCAAGTCTTCAAAAGTAAGGCATGGTGTGTGCCAGTATTGAATCGTCTGAAGTGTTCAGTAGAAAGTTTTTAAATAAAAATCGGTGACAAGACAAGATCGGGAGATAAGTCATGGCCTTCACCTTGATCTTCCAGGCGAAATTCCTTGCTTTCTATGTTGACTTTGACAAGCATGAAGAAACCAAAGGAATGAAAAAGTTGGTCGTAGGTGGGAGGAGGGAATGGACCACCCACGATGTTTCAAGTGAATTTACGCGCGAAAAGGGCGAGGTCCAACGCTATAACTTGGACTTTATCGTCGATTTCACACTTGGGAGATGAGATTTTTTACACTCTATTGCCCATCTTTTTAACTACCAAGGCTTCGTTTGTAGGCATAGAAAAAGTTCCATCATTCTCTTAGAGGGTTAAAGTTTTTTTCGGCTAGTTCGGTTGCTATAGAAGTGGAAACATTGGGTGTGAGGTTACCCTAAATAAAAGACCCTATGGACATGCTCTTTAACTTTTATCGCGTAGTTTGGAAAAACGAAAACATTGCCTGTAGAATGCATGAGTGGCTAAGAAATGTAGTATATGTTTTTTAAGTGAAAAGAATAAAAAAAGAGGGGGCAGATGTTTTAAAGCAGCGAAAGAACATATCGCATATTTTTGGTCAGTGCTTAAACTCAAGTTTACACATTACACTGTGTAATGTGTTTAACATCCTTTAATCACATTTTTACCTTTTCCCGATCAATTCTGTATAAGCTAAAAGCTGATTAATTATGTAATAAACTCATTACATTTTATTACTTCAAAAAGGGAACCTATTTAATTGGATTTATTCAAAAATTTGCTGTTTATAGTAATTATCACATCAATTTTCAATAATTGTTCAAATCAATTCGATAATTTAAATTATTTTTTAAACTTAAATTAGTGACATTTAAAACATTTAAAAAATTATTTTTATCTCCTTTATAGATACTGAAATTGATTTGCTAAATTATGTTAAAATGTGAAAGTTATAATATAAACAATAACCAAATTTTAAGATTTCTAATACATTCTTTCAATAAATAGAAATTTGAGCAATATTTAACAAATTAAAATTTAACTCACGTAATTTATTTTTTACCTACTGCATTTTTTTTTTTGTATATTTGAACTTTTGTTATAAGAAGCAAGAAATAGTAAGACAATTTTCAAGATATTACAATATTATTTATTTTTTTATCATATATAGTATTTTATACATATTTATACTTTTATTCAATGAAACATGAAATAAAAAGATAATTTACTAGAAAGTACAATATTACTCAACAGACAAATTTATTTGACTGTTTATATGCAAGCATATAGAAACAAAATTTTTCTTTCAGTTGAAAATTTTATAAATTAAGTAAGGCATAAATTTCATGTCCTACATCTTAGTAAAGTATTTTTACATTACTACATTTTAGTAAAGAATTATCTCTTCATTAAAATTTTTAATTCATGTGAAACTATTTTTCTTGAATTACAACAATTTAACAAAGTAAAAAATGAAATTCATAATTTTTAAGTAATTCGCATCAGTTTCCTATTTCACAATTCAAATGCTCAATAAAAGTGTGTCTAATTGTCTATTATTGTCTAAGAGAACATCTCAAATTCTACAATTATGAATGATTTTGAATTGCTAAAATTACCTTTTAAAATTTAAATATGTCTATGTTTTATCAATAAAATTTTATAATAGTTTATAATTAATGAAAATTCTCAGCATACCAACAGAAACTGAAATTTTCTAGAAGTTGAAATAGATCTTTAAAGGAAAAGATAACATAAATTTATTCCTTTCTTATTAAAAATTAACAAAAGTCAGAGAGCAAATTAAAATGGAGCTAAATCATATAATTAGATATATACTTGAAAGAAGCACGGTTCGTATCTTCAATTATATGCATGACGGATCTAAGAGAACGCCATCAGTCATTCGTATTCTTTGAGCTTGTTCGAAGTCAAACAACCACGTGATTCGAATGGAGTGATTGCGCAACGATCTGAAAGGAAAAATAAATATTAATAAAAGGAAAGATAATTTGGTGTTTTTACTTTCATGCGGTAATGTTTCAAAACCACCTCAAAGGGCTGTTTAACCCTTGTGTGGAAAAAGTTTTAATTTTTTCTTTTGAATCTTAAACGTGGGAATGTTTTGTAAAAAACAAGTTAATGAAGAATGTCAAGACAAGTTTACTTTGAAAACTCAGCGCGAAGATGAAAGGTAATGTTTACATCCATTTCATATAAAGATAATTAAAAATGAAATATAATGCTTTTTATTTTCAAATTTAGAGGCACAGGACTTCAATAAAAAAAAATTATTAGCAGATATTTATAATTTTGCAACGTAAGACCAAGAACTCTTTTTAAGATTTGTTTAGTTAAAATGTATTTGGGAGTAATTAAATTTTTTATTGAATATTTTTATTTAAATAGAATATTTTTCTACTTTTTTAAAATGTTGAATCTTTTTTAGACTCTGTTACACAACTTGATTTGTGTGGTAACTGAAGAAGTACTTTTCAATTCATTTTTTCACTCTCCTCCTGATGTGTTAAATTTTTGAAATTTTATGCATATGTGTAGACGTGTGTTCTCGATGAGAACTTATTTACTTACACTCATTCTATTTAGAAAATCAAAATAGTCTACACTTATTTTGATGTTTCTAAAACTTGGTAATCTATCAATTGATAGCGGTCAGTAATTTTAATTGTCATAAGAATGATCCCATTAGGTAATGAATTTCATTAAATTGATAAAAAAAATTATAAGTATACATAAATACTGTAATATAAATAATAATTAATTATGAAAAAACAACTTTAGCAAACCAACAAGTGGTTTTATGGAAAATCATTTTTATTTGAACATTAACCGTAATTTTTTTTTCCTTATATGCTAAAACAGTAATTGGAAAATATTCTTTTGAAAGTTTGTGATACTTTATTATTTAAGTGATATTCAATTTTTTTCTTTAAGAAAAAATAATTATTATACCAAGAAAATAATTTTCAATAATTCTTCCCTCCAAACGAAGAGATTGCAAAATTCGTCTTTCTGGCATTAAGATATCTTCAGATATAATAATGGCTGGTAAGTTTTTTTCTATTTGACATCTGTCTCTTAATAAATAGTTCCCAAAAATTTGAGTTAGTTTCCCTGCCTCATGTTAAATTTTCATTATGAAACTTTCTTTTTCCAAAAATGGAAGAACAGGTATCAAAACATAAGCTAGAGTTAAATGGAACATGGAATGCAAAAATATCCCGAACAAGAATTCGTACAATAGAATGTATTTATTGTCTATTCTAATGGGCTGAAATGGCAACAGTAAATTATTCTGATATAATTCAAAAGGCATACTTTTCAAATGTGTTGCTTGCAGCATGTTGACTTAAGAAGTCTTCACAAACTTTTCAGTGGAATGGCTGAATACATAAGATAAATACATTGAAGTTGATACCCCCTCCAGAAAATGTTCCGGCACCAAATAATTTTCAATTTCATTTTTAAAAATGAAAAAAAAAAAAAAAAAAAAACTTACATTCATTATACGTTGTTAGGTAAGTGAAAGAATTTAAGATTTTGAAAACTTTTAGACTGATTATTACAATGATTAGTAAAGCTAGAATAAAAATAAAATCATTTATTTGTAGTGAATTTTACATTTCTCAACTCACTTTATATTGTAATTTGAAAATTTTACTAAACCTACTATATTCGCTGAAAATTAATAATAATAATAAGTCACAGATGACGACGTCAGTTTTCCAATTACCGTTTTTGGTAACCAAAATCTGAATATTTTTAAAATTTTCAAGTCTATGGGATTTATTGCTTTTTTTTTCAAGACCTTCTTTGACTAGATCAGAAATGGCAAAGTTTGCATTGTTAAATGGCAAAATTTATTTATTCGAACAAAAAGTAAGCATGTAAAATGAAAATCCTTTGATTAATAACATTCCTAATATGTTAATTAAACTTCAAAAATCAGTAACGTTCATAGAATTATTAATTCCCAAAACACTAATTTCCTGAGTATTAGAATCCAACTAACAAAAGAGAAAAAATTAACCAAAACGGAAAATAAATCAACACTTCATTTCAACAGTATGTTATTGTTACTTTTTTCTTTTAAAGGTCCTGACTTAGTATTAAAAATCTATTTTTTCAGTTTTTATTCGAATCTGGTTAAGAGTTATAAAAAAAGCATTATCAAATTTTACTTCTATCTCTACGCAAAAAATTAAAATCAAACATTCAATTTCAACAAAAAAGTAACAATTATAAAAATTGAGTTATAAAAATCTCAGGGGATTACAATAAAAAATGCTCGTTATTTCCGAACTTATCTTCAGATGAATCAAAGGCGGAATCATATTTCTCACTTCTTAACTTGGCAGTCAATATATAAAAAATGAATAAGAAGTTTCTTTTTAAGGTCAAACAGTTTAAAAAAACATCGAAAAACAGTAATTAGAATAACTTAAAGGGAAAGAAAGACATCGATAAGAATAAAGACACTTTAATCAAAAGCTTAAAGTTTCTTTTTTACTGTAGCCACTTTTTGTAAAAGATTTTTTTTGTCAATAGTCGGTTACATTTCTTTAAAGGTGCATGCTGTAATAATGTCTATAAGCATGTTATTTTGTACATATCACTAATTTCGAGGATTTGATACAAAGAACATATTTTTAAGAATAGCTATTAGGAATCTAAACAAGCAAATTTCGGGAATTAATTAAAGAATATCTCATTATTTTTTTGATTTGATTTTATTAGAATTTCAGTCATGCATTCATTTTAAGTCTTCCTATACGTAGAAAAATTATGTTGCATTCCAATTTCAGACAGTTTCAGTTCAGTTATGACAGAAAAGAAATTCCCATCGATAAATCAGATATGATAGATTTCTTCAAATTTCAATAAAATTATTAAAATAAATATATAACATTCGACCAATATTGAAAATTTTTTGAATGAGATTAAACAACAAAATTAGTTAATGACGACAAAACAAACAATAAAAATTGTATACAAATTGGAGATATTACATAGTAATGGCTATCCCAAAATTAATGAAAGATTTGAATTTGCCACCTTAATGCAATTAAGTGTTGAAAACCCTACTAAAAACAATCTGGAAGCTAATAGTTTAAGGTGATTGATTGAACCATGTAAATTAAATATAGCATTTTCTAAGTATTGTGCCGACCAATAAAGAAAGCTGCTTTCACCACGAATGTTATTTAAAAAAATCAAGTAACAAGAGAGAATTGAAAAAAAGTTAGTATACATCATTAAAACAGGAAATGGCAATATCAAAACCCAAAAACATTTGTTTGAACGTATAGTACGCTGGTCGTTGATTATAATGTGTAATACTTCAATTTTTGACTCTTATCGATTGTATTAATAAGGCGATATTATAAAACTGTTAGATATATTTACTGAGGAAACTTTTTAAAAATTCATATGGAAAAAAGTACACATTGATAAAAAAGGACACTAAGGACGAAAATATAATTTGTAATAACAAAAATTCCTGAAGAGCAGATAAAGAGATAGTGGAGGCTTATACAATAAAACCAGTGGGATTGGATTCTAACAATTTATTAAATAAGTTTTTCTCGCATTAATAAACTTGATCATGTAAGAGAACGTCTTTCATGATACTGGTACACAAATAGTACGAAACATTAACATTTGGCAATAATTTACGTTTTTTTACTGAGTATATCTTGTCATCTTTGACGCATATTTAGGGGATAAATCACTGTTAACACAGAACCTGACTATGTAAAATTTCAAAAATCACCACCCTGTGATTTTATCAAAGAAGTCACTAATAAAATGCCATAATTGTAAATGTGAAATAAGTTGAATAAAAAGTGTTGCAGAAAATAATTTCAAATAACATAATTTTTAGCACAGGAAGCTTTAAAAAATATGTTGAGCAAAAACATATGATAAAATTATAAACATATTATAAATCTGAAGACAAAGTTATTTCTTATATAATAAAAATTAACTAAATAGATAAAATAACGTTACAAAATATTCGCATTGCATCATTTCAACTAAATATAAGATACTCTGTATATATTTATTCTGCTTAGACAATTTAAGCTACAATTTCTTTAGAGTTTCGAAATCTGATGTATTATATTGCTTCTAGAAATAACGAAAGTATTTCCTTATTCGAGAGCTGTTTGCAGAGAGTTTTCAAAGAATTGATATAGAAATCTATTTGATATTTGATATTTTTACTACATTTTTTTTACTTATGTGGAATTACTTATTTGTTTTTGGATTCTACATTCTAAAAATGGCAACATGAGATGCTGAAAATATTTTAAAATTTTCTGTTTCTTAATTTCTTTTGTAGTATTTAATAAATAAATCTGTAAATTGTAAGACGTTGTTACATTTTGTGAAATAATGTTTTCACAGTGTAGCCATTTATTTTTTCAAACCTTAATATATTTTATTTCCAAAATAATAGCATTTGTGACTTCTAACTATGGATCTGCTATATCCTCTAACTAACTCCTTAATACTTTAAATCACTTTTCACATTTATTATTGTAAAGCGGTAGAGATTCAAATATCTGCATGCGCATCACATTTTCAAGGAATCTCAAAGTTGAAGAAAAATTGAAATCAATATGGTTAGGGTTGAAAAATTGTATTTCAAAATTAGCTAATAAGTTTAATTTTCAAAGTGATTCTTTAAGAGAAAAAGTTCTGCTTTTGTCACTAGAATCGTGTCGAAAAACTGCAGTATTTCATTTGTTGATTGAAGAAAGATTCTTTATATTGTTTGTATACGAAATATAGAGAATATAGTACAATCATAATGAAATTCAAACTCGAGGTTTTCATGAATATCCACGGTTAATACCACCTTTCAAAAATGATTATCGGTGTGAAATGTATATTCGGTTTATATATTTTGTAGAACAATTATTGTATTTGATATGCTTCTGCTGTTTCTTTATTAAAAATACTAATTTTTGAAAATAACATCTTTACAATTAAATTTTTTACTACCGTTGTTCCTTATAATTTCTTACTGCTTATTTATGCAACATATAGTATTTGATAAATTTTTATGTAAAAATAAATGATTATTTGGTTGTTCAATCTTTATGGAATTTCATCGCCACTTCGCAAATTAAAAAAATATGTATCACTGTACTTTATGATTAATTAATCCCTTTGAAAGTTCCTGAGACTCTCTAAAGACAAGAAAATGGAGGGGGGAGGAGGGCTTGTCCCTCTCCTAAAAAATTAACTGCGATATAAATTTGTAACTTTAATTTTTTCTCTCGTTTTTAAACCAATTTTCCAATGTTTATTTAAACATAGTATTTTCAGTTCAATTTTTTTACACGATTGCTTATTGTATCAATTACAAATATATTGTTTCCTCTTTATTACTTTATTGCATATGAAGTACAGAGGAAGTGTTGCAATCATCAAAAAATTCGAACTCGAAAATCCCCATATTTCAGACTTTTTCAAATTAGAAAAACATATTTGTAATATTATATTTGTCTATTCGTCTGCGAACAAGATACTTGAGCTCGATTATAAAATTTAGTTTACGGTCTTAATATCCAATTTGTAATTTTATATCAAATATTGAACTAAATCTATTTAATGAAGAGCGAGATAGACAAATTTGGTGCACAAGTTTAGCATCTAAAATATATATTCTAATCCAATATCGAATCAAATCTATCAAAGGATTGTTGTATGTCAATCTGTTCTTTCACATTTATATAAACACATGATTTCAATTAATGAAATTCAGCTTGTTATCTTGTTACTGTATTTGTAACTGCTTTTCGAATTTTAGTTCAATATATTTGAAAAAAAGGTATCCAACTGCTTATTCGCAAGATAAATTTAGTAAAAATGCTATATTAATGCAAAAGATCTATATTTTTAATTTTTATTTTCCAATGCCATCCAAGGCATTTGTAGCTTTATCTCAAATCCTTAATTTTCTGAGAGTGGGGAAATAAGACCTTTAGTGATCAGGAGATAAAAGCGTTTGGGGGAGACCATACATATTGGTTTTTAATTCCTTTATTTTACATTAAGATTTGGATTTTGCGTCCTCTAATTTCTTTTAATCAGTTCCTTAACTTTTGTTTATTTTTAATTCGATACTTAAAAATATTAGGTTGGTGCGTATGAAATGTCGGATTCTTAAGTGATTGTATAAAACTGCATATCTTTCTTCAAAAGCTGTTTATTCAATCAAAGTATGCTCCATTCGCTTCAATACACTTCTCCCAACGAGATTTTAAAGCGTAGATGCCTGTCTTAAAAAAATTTTGGTCTTTAGAATTAATAAACTCTGATATCGAGTTTTTTAGACTGTCTTCATTTTCATAGTGTTTGCCCCTTAAAAACAGCTCTAAATGCTTGAAAAAATGAAAATCGGTCGGCGAGAGATCCGGTGAATAGGGTGGATGCTGCAAAACTTCATATTCCAGTTCGTTCCAGCTTATTTCGCTCTGTCAGTGCGTGCGGTACCCACTTGTCCATCTTCTTAACCTTGCCAATCTCAGAAAGGTGTCTCAATATCGTTGTATGGTCAACTTTCATCCTGATAGCAAGTTCCCTCGTGGATACGGCTGGATCCGCTTCCACTAGAGCCTTCAGGTCATCATTCTTCACAGACGTTTTGGGTCTTCTGCGCGGCTCATTCTGCAGTGAAAAATCGCCAGTCCGAAATTTTTCGAACCAACGCTGCACTTTCCGATCGTTAACCGTATTCTCCCCAAACGCTTGGTTTATGTTGCGTGCAGCTTTTGCAGCACTATTACCAAGTTTGTACTCATATAAGAAAATGACGCGAATGTCGGCAGAATTCATATCGGCAATAAACTCAAAAGAAATAACAAAAGGGAAGACCTTCGAGAAAACCTATTTTGCTGAAACGAGTCTCTGGCAATGGACAATACGACTATGAATGAGGTTATGCCAAAGACAAAAGTATAACGAAAACAGGGAGACAAACGTCCGCATGTAAAGAGAATCCGACATTTCATACGCACCAACCTAATAAAAGTCGTTTTCCCCTCTTTTTTAAATAACCCCCTCTTTTTTAATTAATTTTCAAAATAATCAGAATTTTTTAATTTCGTATTAATTTAAATCAGATTTCTAAATTAATATTCAAATTAATGCATGACAGACATTTATTAATTCTGTAAATTTCATTTTTCCAATGTTGATGTCGATTTTTATTTCTTAGGAAACTTTTATTTGTTTATTTCATCATTACTCACAAAATAATTTTAGTTTCCAAAAGAAGTTACTTGCATAAAACTTGAATAAAGTGTTGTAATTAATTAATCATAATCTGAAAATTTGCTTTCCTTGGTTGATTAAAATGATTTATAAGCATAAGAGGGGGCGCCATTTTTTCTCTTCCATTGCAACGTATTTCGGTTAATTAGGGTGTTGTAAATTTACCGTAGCTCACAGATCTGCTATTAAAAGAGTACCTATTCGTTAATTTAATCTAATCCTCAGTTTATACCAACTAGACGAGAAGTGCAATTTAATCCTAAAAGTTTTGTTTTGCTGAACCTTCAATAATTAATTAGAGGTTTTCGGCTACGGGTTATAAACTATGGTCTTCGTCGACTTTTGCATGACACTGCTTTAAAAACAATGGGTTACGAAGTAGGGTAAGAGGTATAGCTTAATAAGGCTGAATGAAATATTAAAGTTTATTAAAAACTTCAGGAGTCGGCGTATTCTTCGGGAGTTTTAATTTTGAAAGTCTTTGATAAGCAAATTTTGATATGTATTCAAGATTATGTGTTTCATTATAGAAGCGGTTATTTTAACCAATTATTTGTCAGCTAAAATGTGCGCAAATGGTGTATATGGCTTTTTGTTTTTTGCCATGTATTCATTAAATTCATGGAAGTTTCTGTAATAGTTAAACAATGATAATTTAATACCTTGGAACAAAATTGATTGCGTTTTCACTTTAAATTGCTTTGATTACTTCCAAGCATATGAGCTACATAAAGTGAAAGTATTACAATCCTCAAGAAACTCGAGCTGAAGGGACTTACTTCTAATTTCAATTATTCCGAATTTATAAATCCCATTTTTAGAATAATGACTTTCTGTCTCAGAGCACGGTACTCAAAAGCTTTTTCAGCTAGAAGAATGAAATTTGGCTTATGATCGTCACATAAAATTTGTAGATTTCAATGGGGAAAATTTTTTAAAATAAACGTTGCTCTGCTTATTTGAGTATAAGTTATACCAGCAAAGCGTAAGAACTATTTAGAGGAAAGATGATGCACGAATTTAACATTTAGAATGAAACAACAAAGCATCAAATTTTTAACAAAATCCGTAAAAGTGTTGACAGTCTGTTGATTTATATTTTTACTAGGTATGTAAATGCAATGACTTGGATAAAGGAAACTTGAAACGACAGTATGCAATATTGTATCCAACATTGACCAAATCTGTCAACAGATTGATCATCGCTTTATATTTTCTCATGCCTGCAAACATATTTACTGAAAAATGCAATAATGAGAGTAAATGAATTTCGATATGTTATCAACTTACTAAACCTGCTGCTCTACGTCAAATTTTGATTTGAATCGGATGAAAAACATACATCAAACATGCATACTCAGTTCTCATCATTATATTATGAACCACAAAACGTTCATGTGTGGGAGAGATGAATGAAAATTTCAGCATTCGAGGAATTCGTGATTTACCAAGTTCTACAACTTTATGTGGTGAAGTAGAATGACTTTATAAAAATTTTACTTACACTCGATAATAAAGACTAGTCATGTCCAGTTTTTAAGATAATCATATCAACATACAGGTGATTACTAAGAATTTTTACGTGATATGAGTCTCTTTTAATGCGATTCCACCATTTTAAAAAGCTTCTTCTTGCATATTTTTAAGTTTAAATTATGTTATCGCATTTTCATTGTTATTTTGATGCATTAGTTTTATAATAAAATTATCTTTATAACTAGCATATATATGAGAAGAAAAATTTTAAAGATAAATTGGCAGTGTATCTTATTTTAATGCAATCATTTTCCCCATTTATAATTATTTCTTATTTTTTTTAGATTAAATGAAGATAAATTATTTTCTCTTAATTTTTTCAATTAAGTTATTATCAATTAAGTTATTACCTTAAAATGTTAAATAATTCTTCATTGAATACACTGCCACTGGCAGTGGCTGTCAATACATAAATTGGGAAACTTTTATTGATCACTGATCATATTAATCATATTAACTAGAACTTCAAACTATCTCTCGCTCAAAATTGTATGTACAGAGAGAGTTAAATATTATTTGAGATAAATAGAGAGACAAATAATTCTAATAGTTTTTATTGGACTTTATTGAGAAAAGAATATGCTGTAAAAGGAGTGAATATTTGAACTTAGATAAAGCATCCATCCTAATAGAGAGCTGGGATGAGGGAAAAGTGAAATTGTTACTCTTCCTTAACTCTCATATGATTGGAGATGGATAATTCAAACAAATTATGTTATCTCGACCTAACAAACAACTTTTTAATTGGAGTATTTAGAAGAAGGATTTGAATTAGGATGTGAAAAGGAATTTTCAACTCCCTATCTTAATTCCTTATCTTGATATCTTTTTATTTATTCTTTCATCCCTACCTCTTCCTTCCTTAAAAGATCAAAGTAGAGAATAATAGAAAGAAAACTTCTAATCATCAATGAAACGAAATATTTTTTCCTTTCAAGAATACCAATAAGAATTTATTCTTTCTGTAGTTACCTAAAGTGAATCACCTGTAATTAGACTCATTCATGGATTCCAGTTACCTACGATTAGATGCATTTAAATGATTATGAAAAACCACCATTTTATGCATTTTTATGGAATTAAGAAACAATTTATAAGCAAGTACATCTATGCAATCAAGAAACAATTTATAATCAAGCACATCTATGTAATCCAGAAGCAATCTATAATTGGGTGCATTCATAGAATTAAAAAAACAAATATCGTTTCATGGATTTCAGGTATGAGTTTTTCAAAGTGCTTCACGGCAAAAAATTGTGCAGAGATTTAGATTAATTCTTTAAACATTACCTATTATATTGCATATGAGTTTGGGAAGTTTCAGAGATAATGGGTGATTTGTCTTTGTATCACCCATTATCTACGAAATCAGTAGTGTTCATCTTGTAGTGACCAGGAAATGGTAATTCTTATTTGACTGGATTTCAGCTGGTGTGGCAACATCATAGTAGGGATGAAAATCATGGAAAAATTCGTAGATGTCTATCTGGCTGAAATATTCGAAACGGTGGGGAGGATGAAATTTTTATCTGTCTATAATTATTTTATAATCGTAAATTTAAGAAATAATTTAAACTGTTGCCTAATTTTACAAATTATCATAACAGATGTTGGTAGCTTTCGCTTGCTTTTAAAAACGTATATTTTGTAGTGAAAGTTTTTCTATAGCTGCCATCATCTAGAAGCAGTGAGCTGAAATAAGATTTAAAAAAAAAAATCCATAACTATGATTTTCTTTTGACATGTGTTAGAAATCCTCATTGAAAAATTCATACGTTGCATTATCTTCATTATTTTAACTAATAAAGATAATGCAACTAGCCATCCCTATCCCTTAAGAAATAGAGGAGAAAATAATGAAGGAGATGTCATTTTCTATTTCCAACAAAAGTAATCTACATTTAGCTTTCGACTTGTCGACAGCAATTTATTTTTTTCTTTAAATTATCAACGATTTTAACACAAACACCGATTCGTTGCATAATAGAGCAATTATTTAATCATAAAATTCTTTTATGTTCAGATTCTGATATGTGTATTGGAAGATTGTAACTTTAATGAAGGGGCTTAAATATAAATTGGAAATATATCTCACAGATATGCGTGAAAATAATGCGCATAGACTTTCAATGATTAAATGCGAGGAGATGGGCATTTACAATAATTAAACATAGCTTGTTGCTAATTTAATATCATGATACAATGGAATTGATTGCGGGGTTCGAATTGAATCCCGATGCTTTCATGATTGGGATATATCTTTAATGATACAATCATGTTTAGAGATCGGATCTTCGAATACAATTAGATTAATTGAAAGTATATCCTTGGTGAGAAACAATATTTGACTTTGGCTTTGTAATATAATTCATTTTGATCGCTGATTTGCCATTTAAAATAGAAATAGACTGTTTTAAAATGTTTTGTAATTGAAATAAATAAATGTTTATATGTATTTTCAGGACCTGCTTTAAAATTAAGCATATGCAAAAAAAAAAAAACTTTACTGGAAACTTTAACAAACAACATTGATAATTACGATTTTAAAGTTATTAATTCAAATTCCTTGAAAAATTACTTATTGTTTTAACTTACTATGTAGAGTTAAAAACAATAATTAAATTTAAAAATTAAAAATTTATCATTAAACTGGGAAACTCTTACCGCATATCTGGAAGAAACAACATACATTTCCTATTTCATTACAGTTTTTGAACTGAAAGTAAACTTGTAATTAATAATTTTTAATTGTTATCTGATCAGGTGATTGTCTGCGAGTATTAAACGACGCCTAATGATTTGCATCTTCACAAAATGTTTTTAAAGAGCATTTACAAATAAAATCAATTCGAATTGATTTAAGCTAATCACTTCTTTAATGAAGACAGAAATTTTACTATTAATCCTCTAATCATTATTGTTTATCTCATTATTAATCCTATCATTATTATTCATCTTTATCGTTGCTAAAATTATCTCCAGAAATTTGATTTCCATTAACTCATTAGTTGAAAATAGTTCAGAAGTCCTTAATTGGCAAAAGGGAAACATTTTATCACTGCAATTGTTACGAAAAACGGAAAAGGTGTTGAGGTGACGTAGAAACATATACAGTATAAAATAAAGTATATAGAAATTTAAATAATGTATAGTATAATAATGCTTTACTTTACTAAACATCGTGCAAACTTTCCATTTTTTCATATATTATCAAAACTGAACAATATTGAAATATTTTCAAATAAAATCCCAGAATAAAAATATATTATTTCCTTTTTATAGTACTTAAATACTGTTCTTTGTTTATTACATTTATATGAAACAGTAAACCTATAGAACAAAAGGCTAAACAATATTGCTGACATAGCCCAAATTCCACTGTCCTGCTTTTTCTACTTATTTATTATTTTATTTTGCATCTAGTTTGAAAATAAAACCATTTAATAAAACCATATTAACCAATGCATTTTTCTACTTACTTATAACAAATTTGGTTTTTTAATTTTATATAATAACATGATAAATGTCAAAATGAGAAATGATGGAATTTAAATTTAATTAT
The DNA here is from genome assembly GCA_026543055.1 of Argiope trifasciata. Lineage (NCBI taxonomy): Eukaryota > Metazoa > Arthropoda > Arachnida > Araneae > Araneidae > Argiope > Argiope trifasciata. The sequence goes on along the minus strand of JAPMOQ010032104.1, from coordinate 7,828,476 downwards.
CGTTAGAAACTACAATATAGAGTTTTTTTTAATCAGTGCCGTCTTATTCAAAAAGATTATTCGTCTATAAACCAAATACATCACTTATACAAGTGCTCCTAAAATTTATTATCAAGACTTTATTTTAATTTTGAACTAAACAGATTAAAAGAAAAAAGAATTGAAGCATAAAACTTGGCAATAATCTATTTTAAAATATTATTTAAAAATACACTTCAAACATAAAAATACTAGCACTATCTGTGAGAATGCATTAATAAAAGAGCAAACATTCATTTCACTTCTAAAATATTTTATAAAGTAAACATTTTCGTTATACAGTGTTCAAATTTAAGAAGGCCTTGTTTCTGTTTCTAAAAATTTATGAATCAAGAGTCATACTATTTGTAAAATTATTCTTAAGACAAGCGTAAATAATTTTAGACAGACAAAAAAGTATTTAAAAAACGATTAAAAATGTATCGATTGTACTATTAGCAAAGCATTAGCAAATGAATGAATCAGCAATGACTCATTACGGCTGGAATGCAGTTTTGGGTCATTTAAACTAATATATTATTTATAAATCTACAAACTATTTTATTCTATTATTTATGTACTTCAAATAAATCTTTTATTTCTTTATTTAAAACTATTTCAATCTGTTATTTATACCTTTCAAAAATTTATTAATTATTGATTTCAAATTAATCTAAACGCAAAGGAAGTAATTAATGGTTATATATTCATAAAATGACTTTATAATAAGATAATTTTATAATACATTGTTCAACTGTTTCTTTGGGGAAAATGAAATCACGGCACTACGTAAGATTTAAGTTCGATTTTAGATGATATATGCATATAAGTTTAAAAATACACTATTATATCAAATGACTAAAATCTTTTAAGTTAGTGAGCTGCATGTGATCATAAAACAATCAAATAAATTCTTATTGTAAGTTATATTGAGTCCTATCAGAATAACTAAAATACTTATCTGATCTTATTTCAATATTTAAAACAATGTGGCCTTTGTATGGCACATAGTATGTTTATTATACTTAAAATCTATATATTTTTGGGGAAATATTATACATTACTTTTTGAGCCTGTATTTTACTTTCAGATAAAGGTTACCATTTAATATAAATTATATATAAATGTTGTTATTATTATTAAAAAAAATTCAGCAACGGAAGGATTAAAAAAAAATCCTATGAGTTACTTCATATATTCTATTATTATAAATCTTTAAGGATATTATACAATTTTTAATTATTTAATATGATAGTGAAATCTTTATTGAAAAATATGAACTTTCTATCGAAACAATATATTTAGCCAGTTAAGTCTTTTTGATGAACATATTCATCATGAAAAAAAATACACCTTTTAGTGCTCATTCGTTAGGAGTAACAAGTAGTGACTGTTTGCTGAGTGAATTTTTCTTTTAATAACTATACAAACATAATCTCAAATTTCAAGATTTTTAAAATATCTTTAGGCCTAGTCGAAATCAAAGAAACAAGTAAAAGATTATAATACACTATACTATTCTTTACTCAATACTATTGTCAAACAGCAAATTAAAATAATAAATTAATTATTCATAGAAAAAATGGTGCGTTCATATGCGAAAAATGTGTTAGTCTAAGTAAATAAATAAATAAGATTATTGAAATAAAAAAAAAATTAGTTATTTCATTTCTACATAGTTTTATGATACATATATTATATGTTTGACGAATATATTCATCATCCCAAAATTTCTGAGACACAATTCAGATAGGCATTTTCTGAAAAGATCGAAACGGGTAACTAATTAAAGCACCTATTAGCAATTCTTTTTGAATGCTTGATTTTATTTTTTAGTGTAATAAACACAGTTTCGACTATTTCAATTCGACATAGACATAATATATATAATAAATTTAGGACACTGTTATCAATATAACAGTGTAGTTAAATGTTCTGATAAATACAGTGCTTTTATAGGCTAAATAAAGGAAGCTCTACAAAAAATAGTAATCCTTGCACCGGAATTCAAAGTTCATGCACTAAGAAACCTTACAGATGGCTTTGTCACCGCCGTCAATCACCAGGAACACTTAAAACGGATAGCTAGGCTAAATTTCAAAATGTAAAGCATTCTCTTTTGCACAAGGCAATAGATAAGACCTCTGGATGTATCACATGGGAAAAGTGCGACGTCAAGTGAGACATACAAAAGAAGCACTAAAAATAAAAAGAGGACTAGAAAAAAGTGTCTCGGGAAGCACTTGAAATGCTCTCCCTTGTGACTAAATCCCACTCCTGTCCCCTAGAAAAGTCGAGGGTAATAATAATGATAAAGAAAAACGCTTCAGATTACAGCTTTATCAAGTTCAGCCCTTAGTTCTCTTGCTGTATGTAGAATGTAAAGATGGTTTGGACGTGAGTCTCTGACTAGAAATAAAGCCGTCGTAAGCAGCTGTTTTCTGTTGTGCTCGATTTATTCAAGCAAGATTTAAATTTTGACAGGCTTTATGTTTGAATGTAAAGAAACAGTTTGGAGAAATGTTTCCAGTATGCTTTTCATATTTGCAGATTGTTGTAAATTGTATGTTTTGTTCGAAAAGAAATTATTTTTGGATTGCACGAGAAAGTGAATTTATTTCATATACAATGTATATGTTTCCACTCCTCAAAAAATTTTAAATTTTGAAGCATGGATGAAATGTGTTTTTCAAGAAAGAAAGTAATATTTCAATTTATGACTGTTTGTATTTATGTTCAAAAATTCGACCTTCCTACCTAAAGTATTTATTAGGAAAATCAAATAAAATTTTTTTGTTTTTAAAATACTTTAATAAAAAGATTTAAATCTATAGAGGGAGAATTGGCTATTATAAACGTTGAAGAATATATTAAATAAGCTGGCAAATCAAAAGATGTTACCATTAAAAGGTTAATGTGTTAAGAAGTGATAATTTTTAATGAAAAATTAGATCAAAATAAATTTGTAAGAGTGTGGTGCTATACTAATAAGAAATTAAATCAATGAAGATATCACAACAAAAATATTCTTAATTATTCTATATAAATTGAAGATACAAACACAATTTAAACTTTTATGTATAAATATATATAAAAGAATCGAAATATCTTATTATTTTGTTTTCACCAAATATGATTTTTTTTTAAATTCCACTTTTGAAAAATACTATTAAATGCAAATTTAACACACTTGTTTGCTTTTTTGTATTTAAAATATTTCATAATTAATTATTATAAATGTTATTGAATCATGTTGATTACTTTTTTCAAGTTAAGTTTCAAGTTAAGTTTTTCAAGTTTATAATATTATATAGCTCGTATTAAATCAAAATTTGATGATGTTTAGTCGATTAATCACACGTAACATGTGAAAAAGTTATATTGATATCAGAAATGCTACATCAGAAAGGAAGGGGAAAACTGACTACAAATCATCATCTACGCAAATATAAGTCGTTTTTTTAATTTAATGCCTGAAAAGCGAATAAAAATGAATTTTTAAAAATTCTTATTCGAACTATGTATTATATTTAACATGACTATTCAAAAAGTATATTTCAGCAAATATAATTTGAATTTTGTAATATGATTGTTCAGTTGCAAACCCTGAATTTCCTATTACTTCACAATATGCAAAAATATCAAATAATCTTATTTCCTTATTTAATTTTTTTCCTACAAAATTGAAATTAAAAAGATAGCAAACGAAGATTAAAAAGTTGCAAATATGAAATCCAATTTCGAGTATTATTTTAAAAATTCCATTAATTTTGAAAAAAAATGAAAATAGTTAATTTGAAACTATCTTAACAACAAATATACGAAGTTGTATGATGAAAAATATTTAATTTATGTTTGTGGATTTCCATTTCTTTAAATATAAAACTGATTGGGAAATTCTTTATATATATCATTTCTCATCTTCAAAATTAGATATAGTTCTAAGGTATTTGAAATCAAATCTTGGAATACACGTGCAAGGATATTTTTTTTACTTCATTTCTTCCGTTTTAGATTAGTATTTATTTACTTCCTAATTTAAATAAAGTAAAGGAAGACGAGAAAAGCAAAGTTTCTATTTTCGTGAAACAGTGTAACAGAAAGCATATTTAACTTATTTAAAGCGAACTAGTTGCTGTACCCGCATTTCCATCAAAATTTGTATTCGTAAAAAAACGAAAAAATATATTTTTATATTCTAAATAGAGTCTCTATACTAAACCCAAGAGATATTTGAACCTAATTTTGTCTCTGAAATCCGGATAAAAATATTTTTAATATGAGCGTTGACTTCTTTCCAATTTAAAAATGTTTAATACTATATAAGTCACTATGGTAGAAACCAGGAGACTTCAGGTTCATTGTAATTTTTTTAAAGATAAAATTTTTACTGAAAAGTTAAGAATATAAGGAAAAGACATTTTAAAGATTATTTGACTTAGGCACTTGATAATTTCTTTTTTACTAAAAAGAATGTACTGATTAGGATTTTCAGTAACAAGTAATATAAAAAGAATTTAAATTCAATTCCTAATTAGGATAGCAAAAACATTTTTACAAAATTTTGTTGCTATTTCTTAAATAATTAGTTGGTACCCAGCGCGTTGCTGCCGCAGAAGAAATAATTTTGGAAACATCGTTTGGAATTTGAAATAGTTATCTTGTTTAATTAAGAATGATAGGGGGAATAATATTAATTTTCTTGTCGACAGCGAGTACATTGAAACTGATGGATATATAAAGGAGAGGCCTAGATAGTATCTATTATATTTATATTATTACATTCTACAAACAAATATTCATTTTTATATATCAGATATGTGTATTCTTTTAGAATTGTAATGCTTGGTATTCTTACAGAATGATAATGAAAAAAACTATTTATTGTATCTTGTGATTCATTTAACATTTATTCAGAATACTCCAATTTAATGTTAAAAAATGTGATTAAAATATTTTCTTTTAAAATTTATTAAATATGGGAAATATATTTATACCATAAAGTTTTTAATATAATTAAAAAGATAATTTTTTGAAAACTGAGATGGAGCAAAATTATTTGTATTATAATATTTTCCGAAGTTACGACAAAAAAAAGTTAAAATTTTATTGAATTTTTAGTTAAAATTTCAAACCAATATGATTGGTTCCACTAAAACTTTCTCGCACACTCTCCAATAAAACTATTACGCCACAGAAAGGCTTACATTGCATTAACGTACAATAGCTAAGAAATATTAGCATCTATCTTGAATTTAGCATCTTTACTAAATCTGCTGTCACCTTGGCGAGTTATTGGTGGTTAATCCTTTGTTAAAATACGCGGTAAATAGATCCGAAAATATTTTTTATATATTAGATACTTTTACTATGCCTATAACCATCCCTTAAGTAAAAGTAATAAGTAATCCAAAATTTCACCGTAATCGGATAAGTGATACAGCAGCGCATAAGAAACTTACAGACAAACATTCATTTTTATTTATATAGATTATCGGAAAATTACTGATTTTTGCAAGAATTGAACTCGTATTCTTCAACTTCACATGAAAAATACTGAAATATTTACATTTAATCAATTGAACTACTGCCAGTTGATTTCAATCTTCAATACAAACTGCTAAATCTCACTTTAAAGTATTAAGAATTAAATGTAATTAATGAAATAAAAAGTTATATTAATATCAAGTATTATGCACTAACAGTTTTAAAAAATGAAACTTGGGAGGTTGAATAAAAAGTATTTTATTAACG
>JAPMOQ010032104.1:7796479-7811390 GCA_026543055.1 Argiope trifasciata | reverse complement strand
ACACACACACACACACACACACACACACACACACACACACACACACACACACACACACACACACACACACACACACACACACACACACACACACACACACACACACACACACACACACACACACACACACACACACATATATATAATCTGCAATTTTAACAATCTCTAGCAAATACAAATAGAAAATCCCTAACAATATCTTTAGCTAAGAATTCAGATAAAGTCTCAGTTGCTACATTATATTTATAGTTTCCAGCTACAAACTTTCCATGGGGATGAATTCAAAGATTTCAACTCGTGTTTATCCCGCTATAAGAAACAGATCTTTGGAAACCAGACAACGGCAGTTACTTGGAGCATAAATTTAAGTGTCATAATCACTAGATATCACACACGGAAAAACTCAAACGTGCTATCGCGATGGCAAAATCTAGTTCTATCGCTCCAGTAAGAGGATAGAGTTGAGGAGGTAAGGAGAGAGTTAAGAGATTCAGGCCTCTATTTTCATGCCTTGATCCTTTGACAACCACTCCATAGCAACACAATGGGGTTCCATTGCATCGGGGATTAAGCTAATCGGATGATTGAACCGCCCTCTTCCTTCTTATCCTCTCTACAGGTGGCACGAAGACGGTTTTTTTCAACCTACCCCAAAGACGTCATGGGGAGGAGTTTCATCTTTAGATATCAAAGAAAGGTTTCACTCTCATAGAATTTTTCTGTTTCTTTCAAGTGTATGAATATAGTATTATATCAAAAACTGCATTATAAGGATTTGGTGATTACTTATTTTTTTATGCTATCTTCTTATCTTAATGTTATTATCTGAATTTGAAAAGATGTATACTCTTATGGACAAATGGTTTCGTAATGTCGTATGTGAATAATAACGCAAAACAAGATCAAGGTGTATTTGAATTTAAAGAAATTGTTGCGAAAGTAGGGAGTGATGACAACTATGGTTGTTAGTATGGTTTGTTCAGAAAATTTCTTGACATCTGAAATTGATTTTATATATCTTAATCGGGAGATTACGACAGAATTGACTAAGAAAGTATATTTACGACATAAATGCCAATGGTTTGACAAAATGTTAAACTAATAAGGAACTTGAAATATTAATACCTTCGAACTTGAGTATCTATATACAGAATGAATATCTTTAATCTCAGTTTTAATTTTGAACTCAAATTTCCTTTAATTATATTCTTATGATTTTCAATTACAATTTCTTTAAAACTTGAAACAAGTTGGCCTTCGATTTTCGATTTTTTTTATCTATTTAACCAATTCACACATAATTTTTATATTCATAGCCAACCGCAATAAGCGATCAGCTGGCTCATCGGCATTAATAGTTGAGAATATTTTCAATTAAATATGGTTTATAACTTTGTCTCTTATTAGCTTTCTTAATAAAATATATTTGAGCTTCAGATTTTAATAGTAATATTTCTTGCTGTTTCATAAGCCTTAAACCGTTTTGTTCATTGTATTTTGTTAGTAATAATCTAATATATGTGCTATAATTTGAGCTTGATCACTTCCATTTACTAATGAAAAATGTTTTTACTAAAATCAAACAAGTTTTTAAACACTTTGAGTGCAGAAAATTGAATATTTCCCGTTAAAATCACATTTAGATTGCAGAATAATTTTTGATATCATTTATGCAATATGTCAAAGGATTATTCAACAAATATTTCTTTGATTAAGTAAAAATGAATTTCGCTTATACCGCATTATGAAGCAATTTTTAAATGATAACAACATAAATAGGTTTTTATGCTTTCAAGCATAATACTAAAAATTGCTACACCTCAATTAAAAATGAGACGAAATCAAAACCATTTTCTTCATCGCTTACATGTAAATTTAATCCTTAGCTGTAAATATAAAACAATCTCAAAATTTGAGTTAAAAACGCACTTTAAATAGAAACCTGCTGATAAAAAAAGTAGGTCATCGTAATTGAAAAATGAAAACCTAAGATAATGTTTCTTAAAATATTAGTAAATAGAGTAAAAGATTTGAATTTCATTCCAACAGTGAAAAATATTTTTAATATTATTATATTTTAATACACTTACAACATTTTAAAATTAATTACGAATAAATAAAGAAATTTAATAACAATTGTATAGCATTATTAGAAAGACACACTTTTGAATTTTCAAAATATGTAAAATTATTTTTGTGCTGTAATAATTCCGATAGTTATGAAGAAATATATTTCATTTACATTACTTTTTAATTATTTAGTTCAATTAAAAAAAACTTCTAACAGTCTGTTCTGCATGGCACCAATCACACATATTTATCTTTGATTCTGATAAAGATTGTGTGTGCGAGGGCGCGTGTTCTCTATGATAAATTGTTTAACCTAGAGTTACAAACTTGCCACAACTTTAGACGATAAAATTGTGCACCTTGTAGAAATTTTTTTTAAAAAAATTAAAAAGTATTCTAATAATTAAAAATTAGCGAAATTTTCAGTTTTGTCGCCAAAGTTTTCGATAATAAACACTAAAAATTAAAAAAAAATTGAATTAATAATTATGTTTTTAATAAAGCTGTCTGATTTTTTTTCTGATTTTAATGATTTAAAAATATATTTTAAGCAATATATATCCTTGCGGAGTTGAAATTCAAATCTTACTTATTGTTGCTATAAATATTTCAACCCAGTCTCCCTTCCTTTGATGGTGATTAAATTACGAAGATTCGATTTATTTTTCATACTAAATACTTTTCAATATAAGACCTTTTAATAAAAACGATGTTGTTTCTTTTGTACTTATAATTTTTTAATCAATAATTTTGAAACGGCGTCTATTTTTAACTACCACAATTCTTCCTGTAATATAATTTGTTAAAGAATTTTTTTAAATCAAATTGACTTACATCACAGACAAAAGTAAAGTACTTTAAAAGTAAAAATTCTTCATTCGTTTTTTGTTTTTGAGTTATTATTGTATACTAAGATTACATATGAATCCAGTAAGAATTACGTACTAAGGAGCTAACAATTTCCGTTTAATTCTTGTAATGAAAATGAATTTCCTTTCTTAACCCAGAAATCATTCATTAGCTCCGACTCTTAAGAATCTAACACTTCTACACTCACGATGCATTAATTTTGTATGCTTATAAATGGACAAGGCAGCTATTTAGCGACGTTAGACCACAGGCCAATCAGTAAAGGAAACTTTATTATCATAGTTTTCAAATAGATAGGTTAGCAAAGAATCCAATGTGTATGAATTATAAAATAACGCATAGTTTTAAAAGTTCAAGAAAATTAATCAAATCTCTACGTGTTTCATTATGCTCATTGAGTTCTTTAAAAATTTATAAACTCCGAACATTTTTTAAAATAATATTCATTGTGTAGGAAAGTGTAGGACGATATGTCTGAAATAATAAAAGATTAATAAAAAATTAATACATTTTAATAAAATAAAAAAAAATCTATCTCAAATAAAGAATTTATTTATATATTAAAAATACGACGAAATGTGAAAATAAACTGCAAAATTTATTGAACGAAGGCTATATAATGTGCCTTGTCAATACCCCACTGTATATACTTAATGAACATCATGCGGCATATAATAAAATCTTCTAAATTTTAAATTCCTGAAATTTATTCTTGTGACGTTTCTTCTGGGAAAAATATTTTCGTACAACAATCTTAACAACATAATCTTGTACAACAATCTCAACTCAGCACAATAAAACAACCTCGAGCACTACAGCTTTATCATAATAATTTATAAAAGATCAAATAGAAAGATACACTCTGAATAAAAAAAGAAGTCTTATTTCGAATACATTTTGCTCTGACGATATCTTAAAATTTGTGAACACTCATGCATTTTTAGAATACCTATTCAAGAGAAAAATTCCATCTATATATTCAAAAAAATAATCTTTTGTGAAAAGATTTTCAATTTTTTTTTTAAAGTTTAATCTTTATCAAAGCGTCTTGAACTTTTTCATTTTTAACGTTTTCGAAGTTTTGCTCTCTTCAAAATTTATATTTATTATCTTTTTCATTTGATTCATTTATCTCATGTATTTTTGAATCTTTTATTTATTACCTTTTTTTTAAATTTAATTTTGGTTTATTTAGCTCACATTCAGGCAAACATTTAAATAAATGAAGCTTAAATAAATTTTCCATGTCTGGGATTCATTGAAGGTCAGGTTATATGAAATCCATTGCAGTTAATTTATAGCTTTCAATAAAAAATGATTAAATTTCTAATAATAATCGAATTAAAAGGGGAAATGGAGTTTTATTGCATTTCAAACTTCCTCGACAGCAAACAGCAACTGAGCACAGATTTTAAATGAATCTTCGTATAAACTTTTGCAATTGTTATTACGAAAAACTAAATTAGTTTTTTAATATAAAGGATACATTTTTCCAGAAACTTACTTCATTAGATTAAAGACATTTCTACTTCCAGAAACTTTAATTAACAAAGAGTGGTAGTTAATAACTCTAAGTCGCTTTGAAATAAGTGAAGAGAGAATGTTTGATGACTAAACAACTGTCCATTAAAATGAAGCAATAAAGATAATTACGTATCTTTTTTAATGAAATTTGTTATTTTAAGTTATTATTTTATTGATAATTCCTTGTAATTATAGTTAAAGAATTTTCATAGAAACGTCTGTGTAATTAAATAATATTAATGAAATATTGATGATCAAGGTACATCAAATTACAATTCGAATATTGTCAAATTTACTATCCATAATTTTAACGTATGTAAAATTCGTTTTGATTATTATGTTTATTTGCGTTCCTATCTAAGCAAATGAGTCGAAATTCAATTGACCTTTGTTCACTTGTTATTTCAGACAAGAGAAAAAATTTTGTCATTTTTTGGAAAATAAAAAATTCTCAATTATTCAATAACCAAAAATTAATTGAAATTTTGCTATTTTTCCACAATAACTTCAAAGTAAATTAGTCCACTAAAAATCTTTTTTTATTATTTCTCGAATTCAAAAGTTTACCTTTTCAATTATGCAAATTTTTATTTCTGTGCAATCATTATTTAAAATTTTTTTAAATAAATAATTGAGTAGATGAAAGAAATAAGATTGAAATTTAAAGATACTCCAATACCAAACAAGTAAAAAGATGCTTAAAGCAAAAGCTCTGCTGATGTTTCTATTTTAATTAAAAAAAATATTTATATAGTATTTTAAATAATTTCAAAAGTTAATCTATGGATTGTCTACAACAATATTTTTTGTTGTTGGAGAATTAAAATCTAAACAAAGGACTACTGCCAGAAGATATTAACAAAATTTCGAAAGAACACTAAAAAAATGTAAAAATAAGTTGATTAAGAGTTCATAATGGTAGTTTTTAAGAATCTTCTATTTCTATCGATAATTACATTTTAATTAAAGATATTTGGATCATAATTAAGTTTGGTGTATTATTAATGAAGTATTAAAACTTGAAATAATTTTAATCTCGAGCAATGACAAGAATTTTAGCTTTTATTTATAAAAATAACAGAGTGTCACTTGATGCATGTCATTATATGGAAAAAGATGCTACATTTTATTATATCCATATTGATTCTAAAAGGATAAAATTCGTTTCAGTATGATCTTTATTTTTTGTTTAGGGGATATTACAGATTAGTATAACAATTCGTATCGATTGAGGTAGAAACTGTATTTAATGCGGTCTTTACGAAATGGATAATAAATGATTGATTAAAGAGCGACAATTGAAAAAAATACTCTTTAATAACTAGTACTTTGAGTACTAAGAACCAAATAATCGAATTACCACTGGTTTTAAGAAAACTAGCATAATTCATACCACTACAACTCCATTTCTCCTCCAAAGTATTCATATTTCAAAATTCTTATATTTTTTATCTGTTAACAAGATAAATGTTTCAAACTAGGTTTTATTTATGTAAATTACTCATTAAGTATACATTATGCAAATTATTCCTTCTTCACATTACTGCTGAATTTTAAAGGTATTTAAAATATCATGTATGCTTGAAAAACAATACATTTTATGACTTGTTACCTCTTACATATTCTTAAACATTTCATTAGCTGAAGAATACAATAATTTCAAATAAATTATTTTGCATAAAAACTGTTTGTTAATATTATCAATTTACCACAAAATTCTAAAAAAATAAAAACATCCTATTGCTATTTGGAAAGAAATTTAAAATTTAAGTTTGATAAATTTTTACTATATTTCATTTTTCTTAAATTTATAAATTAATATATATTTATATGATAAATGTAACAATAATCATACCAAATATTTTTTTCAGAACTTCCCCTGACTTCATTTAGATTAAATTAAAATTATTTAAAAATTATTTCAAATTATTTAAAAATTAAAATTGTTTAAATTATTTAAAAAAAATTAAATTAAAATTCATGTACTTTCCTTTTTATATTCTATGTAATACTATCTTGAATTAACGTTACATATTTAAAATATTTTTCTCTTTGGATCAAATGCATTTTTGAGGCAAGTTCCATAAACGCATTCTAAAAAATTCAAACGCTGTTTCATATATTTAGATTACCAGCGGGTGACCGAGCTCCACTCGGAGAAAACAGGTATCGAAGCTAACTCGAAGATTTAAATTTTCAATTGTGATTCATCAAAACAATACATGCCATAAGAAAATTTGCGAAACCATTGGTGAAAAGATAACCGGTTAAAGTGCACCATTGTAAACTATTCTAAACAAAGTTAGAGTTTGGAAAGGGACCAATTCTATACAAAAGTAAAGTAAACGTAAAGATTGAAGTGTGTTGAAGTTCAATATTTTTGACAAATTTATTTAGAAAAACCAAACATATGTACATACATAAGAAACATATTATAAACCTATAACAGCATAAACATAAAACTTTATTAGTTCGCCATATGACGAACTAATAAAGTTAGAAAATATCCTATCTGTAACTCCGAACTGCTCGACTGTAGCGCTTCAAAACTGGCGCCAATCGATTCCTCGTGGCCAAAAACCCCAGACCCCCAAGTTTACCGGAGTTTATTAATTCTGGGGCGATTTTCGACTTGACAACCATTCCTCGTATTATAGTATTATAAATTCATACTTTCAGAATACAAAATTTTTAAGTTTTTAGCTTCATGATCAAATATTCTTGATCACATTTGATGAAATTTAAGTATGAAATGAACTTTTTTCAACATATTTTCGCTGTATTATAAGGAAATTTTGCATTTACAGGATCATATAAATTATAGTTAAGGTGGATTTTATAATCCACTAGCTATTAGCCGCCGCGTTGATACTGCAGAAGAAATAATCTGGGTAACGTCTTTTGGAATTTGCTACATTTATTAATTAAGAATGATAGGAAGGAGGATGTTTATTTTCTTATCGACAGAGAATACATTCATTGGAATTGAAGGATATATGAAGGAGAAGCATAAATAATACTTATTCTATTTTTTTTTATTCTATACTACAAAAACATTTATTTTTATGTTTTAGATTTGTGTATTCTTTTAGAATTGTAAAGCTTGGTGTTCTTTCAGAGTGGGAATGAAAAAACTTTTTATTGTATCTCATGACTCGTTTAATATTCGTTCAGTATTATCAAGTTTATTATCAGAAAGTGTGATTAAAAGATTTTCTTTTAAAATTGATTAATAGTTGAAAATATATTTATACCATAAAATCTTTAATATAGTTCAAAAGATAATTTTTTGGAAACTGCGATGGTCCAAAATGCTTTGTACTATGATACTTTCGGAAGTACTGCAAAAAGCACTGAAATTTTATTAAATGTTTAGTTAAAATTTCAAGCAATAGGATTGGTTCCCCTAAAACCTTCTCGACCACTCTCTAATAAAACTATTACCTTAGAGATAGACTTACGTTGCATTTATATACAATTGCTCCGAAAGATTAACGTTAAGCTTGAATTTAGCATCTTTACTTAATCTGTTGTGTCTCCTTGACGAGTTTTTTTGGTGGTTAATACATGGTTAATAGATGCAACAGATCTGAACATATTTTTTATACTTTAGATTACTGTATTATGGCTATAATTTTGCATAATTATAAGCAATGTGTTGTCGAATATTTATCGAAATCGGATGAGCGGTACGGCAGCGCATAAGAGACAGACGGACAAATATTCATTTTTATTTATATGGATAAATATAAATTGCAATAAGAATTTAAATAATAATTTATATTTCATCGAATGATAAAAATTCCAACTGGTAGAAAGGTGCAATATTTTAAAAGCTCAAAATTGTTGAATTTATAGACAATTTATCTGATTGTGCTTTATTAAAACACATTTCAAATAAGGGAAAATATCTATAGTATATTTAACCATGTTGAGTCACGATAGTACAGTTTGAAAGTTAACTTTACTTTCTTAACCAGTTAAAAATTCCATAGAAAAAATAAGTAATAGCTTTGATTTGATCAAATGTGTTCTTACTATAATTTAGAACAGACTTGCCTAGAAGTGAGAAATCGAAACGATTTCCATCCACGTTCCTCAAATTACCCTTAGGCTTAGCACCTGCGAAAATTTCATATTTCAGGCACGTTCCACTCCTCAGAACTCTATAGCAGAGCATCCAGATAACAAATATCAACTAGTTAAAAAGATGAAGAAAGAAATATCGTATAAATAAATATACAAAAAGAAACATAACCCATTAAATATGTCTTGAATGGGAAGAAAAGTCGCCAATCCATCAGCTGGCGACAGAGTTGGCGTCCTTCATTAATGAGCGTCTTCCTTTTTATAGGAATAATATCGTCAATCATTCTAGTGACAGCTTTCGGGGAAAATTTCGCTCTAGGGCGTTGTAGAATAGGTTCCAAAAAAAAAAAAAAAAAAAGAAAGAAAGAAAGAAAGAAAGGGGGAAAAAACTAAAATTGGTGAATAAAATTTTAATGTCCGATATGTGCATATCTTATTTTGTTCACATGCAGAGTAATTTAAAATCAATGTAGTTGTGTATCAATTGTACAATGTATCAACGTACCAATTTTTATCAAGTAGATTTTACTGGGCTTAATCTCGAACCTTTTTATGTGCCATTAAACTTAAGCACAATTGTTGTCTGGTATATACATATGAACTAAAATGAAAATAAATATAAGGCATGCTTGTACGCATATTTCGTTAAACAAAATTAAAATCTTCACTCCAGTGTTTCACTTCCGAATACAAAGAAAATAAGACAGCTAACAAGTAAAAATATATATGGGACGAATTTTATGTTAGTATTGTTAAAGTTCAAGATTAATTTTAATTTGGATTAATGAATATCATAATTATTATAACCACTAGATGGCAGTAGACTTACAGGTTAAGACTGCTTCAATAAAGTAGTAAAATAGTAAAGAAAGGGGGGTAAAATAGAGTGTGATGACTACGAACACACGATTGCTACAACATAAGAGGTGCGGATGGGGTGGGACCTCTCCAAAAGAAATCACATGATCCAGGAAACTTTCTGCTGCCGTAACTAAATATTGAATTAGTATAACACACAATCACGTTAACTTTTATTTATATGACTTTATTCTATGGTAATAGTCTGTAATAATAACAAAAAAATATCATTACCTTAAGTGGAGCTTTAATTTTTGATGATTTCTTTAACAATCACTGAAAATAGTTTTAAGATCTTGTACTTAATTCCTATATTTTAACATTTTCGTGGTTTACATATAAGAAATTCGAGTTCGAAAATAACTATAGATGGCTCTACTTGTATATTTTGCTGCATTTTTCTTAGTGAGCATTGTGCATTATACAATATGCCTCGGCAAATTTTCTATCATTTTCTATAGAAATAATCATAATGATAATAATTAATTAATAGTTGCATATCAATTAAGCAATTACTAAATACTAATTTTTTGCATACAATTGTCAAAAAAATCAAAATAATTAGAAGGCAGCAGCTGCTGAACGTGAATGTTTATTCATATTTATCATTCTTGTCTTAATTAATTTTAAATAAAATTGTTCTTTTATTTATTTTTATTTTTTTCGAGAATTCATTGACAGGTGGAAAATTGTAAGTTTTTAATAAAAGTCTAGAATATGTCAATATGGCAGTAAAATTATGAATTTTTTTTATCTTTTAAAAAATACATTTTAAATTGTAAGTAAAACTTTTATTAATATCTGTATTCTCTGTATTAGGAATTATTTATAAAGTATGTTTTTGTTTCTATATTATTATTTCACTACTATCTTAGTTTTTAAAAATTTCTACCATGATTGTCGAATTTGCTTGACTTATAATATCACATTCTTTTTGCGAAAATAAGATAAATTAAAAAAAAATTTAAAACAGACCAAACATACTCGGAAAAAATAGTGTTCGCCAAGAAATTTCAGCTCGAAATGGGAATCCTGGACTATTTTTCACGCAATATATTAATTTACATCCGGAAACAGAATTATTTTTATTACTGATATTAAATAATTTTTAATCTCATTGGGCTCAAATTTTTCAAAAGATTATTTGTAAAGATTTTAAATAACTTCTTGACTTTTTGTATGTTTAAATATTAGGAAAGTTAATAGTAATCAAGAAAACTATTAAAAATCCGAGTTGTGTGCTCAAATACTTAACCCAAAGTGTGGTTTATACACAAAAATGATTATGTTTTTTTTGAACTTCGAATCGGTACAATCAGTATATCTGGGGAGTTTAATGATGATAGGAATAATTTTGGATAAAGAGTAGAAAATTAAAATTCTCCTGTTTATTCAGGAGTACTTTGTTTCATCCACATTTATGCTTCAGCCGGTGTGAGACAATGCAAAGACGAATTCAATAATTACCTAAAGAATAGTACCTCTGAACAGCCATTACTCACTAAATCTTAAAGAATTAAATTGGGGAAAAGAATTTCGATATCATTTCTCATGATTCTACAATACATACGTAGAATTTGATAAACTGATTAAGAATTGGAGAGGAATTACGGGTTTTCAGAAATTTTATCTTTTTTTCAATTATATGTAATTAGTATTTTAATTTATTCTTTTAAAAATTAATACATTTTTCTTCTGTTAGTCATTGCCGCTATATCAATAAGCTCAAATCCTAACTACTGATTTTAGAATATTTGTATATTATATACACTATAAAAATATACTACAATATATAATATTGTATATATTATAAAAAATTTGAATAAAAAGTCTCCTGGGAAAAAAATAAAAAAAAATTTACCTTAAATTTACATCAAGATAAAAATAAATAAATATACGAAAAGATAATTTCTAAATATATATTTATTTATATACCCTATAGACACTATTCAAAAGATTTCACTACCTAAAAATTATTCACTAGAATCTGAGTTTTTTTAATTTTGGCATTCTCTTTTTAATAACAATTTATATTAAGACCTATATTTGAAACTAAATGACTTTGAGTAGCCTTTTATTAGCGTAGCCAAAATAAAATTTCTTCTCTTATAAAAGCCAGTCTGAATTGTTTCTTTCCTAAAATACTTAGATAAATAATTAATTTCGGTTTTGGATGTTAATACTTCTGAAGGTATTTGAATACAAAAATGTTTCATTGTAAAGTTATTTATGTTTTGCTTTTTCTTACCTGCATACAGAGCAAATGAAAGTAAACAAAATTGCGGGCATTACAATCAGCACTTAATAAATATTTGCTATTAAAACAAGAGATAAATTTGATTTTATTTTCAAAAAATAGGATATAGCTGGTACAATTTTTAATCACGGATGATTTGTCGTTTTATATAAACATCTATTTAACAATGATTCATCCTTCTTTCAAACCTTCCTTTTATGTTTGAAAGCCACTCATGATCATCAACCAATTTAAGAAGATAAGATTTCCTTTTGAACGACACGAAACGCAAGATACTGTAAAGTATCTAGAGTTATTGCCAAAGCCGTCTTGCCTAACAGCATGATGATCCTCATTAGGACCAAAGGAGGGAAAGCAATATTCTTTATAAGAGCATGCTAAATTGATTGGGGCGGAACCGGGCAACACTTCATCCACGGTGACAGCTTTTTTATTTTTTTCCTATCCCCCCTCCCTCCAACAGCTTGCGCATTTTGTTTCTTTCATCCCATAACAAGTTGCTTTGTTGAGCCAGAACGAAAAAGCATTGAGTCGACCAATTTTTTTTAGATATTTTTTTTACCTATGCAGCCGATAAAAAAAAGGAGACGGACCATCTTCCCTTTTGATGGGTAATGGAATTTGAATTGAGTCGATAGCAGGTGTGACCATCTGTCGTTCCGTACGTTGCTTTAATGAATTGCCCGTCTAGGAAAGGGCGTTAATGATGATTTGACAGTCAATAGAAACAAAGAATGGTAGGCAAATGATTTCACTCAATGTGGATTCATCAGTCAAATTGGCAAAACGAAAAGAAAATGAAAAGAATAGTGCTTTTCTCATACCGACATAAAAAGAAAAACAATTTTTAGGTTGGTGGATCTATAAAAAGGTAGAAATATTAATAAGGCATAATTTGTCAAATCACGGCTTCCTTAATTGAAGTTATATTCATCTTTTTCTTTATTTTTTTCTCTCCCATTTGGAAAATGAATCGCCTCATTTACTCTTCCCGCCCTTTCATACTCTTAACTGGAATGTCAGTTCATTAATACGTTCCATTTTTAACATTTGTTTCTGGCATTTAAATTGATAGATATTTTAGATGTATTAAGTTATTCGAGTTGATTAAGATATGTAAAATTTTACTGACATTGTGTGGGATGATATAGCTGAACAATTTTTGTAGCTTTAGATTATTATGATTTTTTTTCTTTTCTGAAATAATTTTTCTAAGTTTGATGTAGGCGATGCTTAGTTCATCTCTATTAATTATTTATCCACTTTCTCCGAAAGTCATCCAGAACAAAAATATTTATTCTGTTAGAGACTGAAATAATTTTCGAGAATTACTTATTTTATAGAAATGTTTGGAAAAAAGCAACGTGTTTTTTGTATGCAATTTAATTTAATTGTTCACATTTAAGAAGACGCATTTTACTTTAGATGGAAAACTTTCATTTTAAAATGCGTTAGAACTTAATTTATCTCACTTAACTTGATAATAGTTTTGATATTTAAATTTATTTAATTTTTTTAAACTCATATGATTGTCTAACCACTAACATATTCATTTACATGTATTAGTATTCAATAAAAGATTTGCATGTAAAAATATTTGAATTAGTTCATAAAGCATTGTTAACAATAAATAAATAAATGAGAATAAAATAAAGATAAATAAATATTTTTTAAGTTAATTATAAATAATCATAATTAATTATAAAGATTTCATCTTTTTTTATTGCCCAAACACTATCTTATCTGTTTACATGCATTCTAAGCTACATAATGTATATTTATAAGCTTTAATTTATTGCATTAAAATATTTTTAAAATTCACAATCAAAAAAACAATTTGTGTTTTCATTTGAAGCTTCTAATTCACTTGGATTTTATTTTCTATTGGATTATTAATAGTGATTACTAATAGAATATTGCGCTCACATACACAATACTTTGTCTTCATTAAAAGGCCTGTTTTGGAAAATATTGGAAGTACAGCTGGTACCCGGGAGATTACTGGCTCAGAAGAAATCATTTTGTGAATAACGTTTGAAATTTAAAGTGGCCCTTTTGTTTAATTAAGAATGATATAATTATTTTCGTGTCGGCAATGAATGCATTGATTGAAATTAAATAATATATAAGAAAGAAGTATGAATAATATTTATCCTATTTTTTTAAATTTGTGATTTAAGTGTTTTAGGGTAGACAATATTTTTTTTGTTTTCCCATCTACACCAAAAACGAATAAATTTCTTGACTGTCCGAATCTTGAACATGGAATATACAACATACCTGAGAAAAATATAGATTTTCTAAGTCCATACATGTGAATTTGCGTCTTGCTGATGGTCTTGGAGAATACATGTCGAATGGAGAACTACAATCATTTGAAATCAAAAGGCATGCCAATGGGAATAATGAAAATGCGTGACATGAGCACACCTTCTCCATTCAACTTTATGTTAAGAATAGATGCCTCGGTGACATTCGGGTTCCGTTTCTTTACAGCGAGTCTTGTTCCGTTACAAAATTGAGGTGGATTAATGTTCTGCAAAAGAATAATGAAGTAACGTAATTATATTGAAAAAATGTAATTCACATAAAGGTAACAAAAAAATCGGTTCTGCCATATAACATATATCATGGCACCCTGTGTATGCCAAGCATGCATATGCCAAGGTCAATGCATTTTTCTGAATGCAACGATTTTTAATTTAAGTGAATGAGTATCAAATATTTGGACTCAGTTGTGGCATACATGTCTACTACGTATTGATTGAACAGTTGACGTTATTGCAAAATATGATTTACTCCCTTCTGAAGTATATGATGACGTATGATTAATAATCTATCGCTA
Source organism: Argiope trifasciata (assembly GCA_026543055.1). NCBI lineage: Eukaryota > Metazoa > Arthropoda > Arachnida > Araneae > Araneidae > Argiope > Argiope trifasciata. The sequence goes on along the minus strand of JAPMOQ010032104.1, from coordinate 7,796,877 downwards.
ATATTTTTATTGAGCTGTTCACATATAAGGAAAAAGAAAACGAAATGTATCAAAAGCACAAATCCCAGTGTGTTCTTTCAGATTGGTAATGAAAGAAACTATTTATTGTATCTCTGATTCGTTTAATATTTCTTCAGAGTGTTGAAGTTTAATGTTTCAAAATGTGATTAAAATATTTTCTTTTCAATTTATTCAAATTGAAATCAACATAGAAAATATATTTATGCCATAAATCGTTTATATAGTTGAAAAGATAATTTTTTGAAAATTAAGAGTGTGTAAAATTATTTCAATTATAATATCTTCAGAAACTACTGCAAAATACGATAAATTTAACTAAAAAAAATTTTAAACCCAGGATTGGTTTCTCCAAAACTTTTTCACATAATCTGTAATGA
>JAPMOQ010032104.1:7785190-7796312 GCA_026543055.1 Argiope trifasciata | reverse complement strand
ACGTTTGGTAATTTAATATGCATAAGAAACATTAAAATAACATTTAAAGGCAATTTTATTAATCCGTTGAAACATTTGCGTAACGTGTTTTGTTATTTCTTTGTAATTATGAATGAGACATATTGTAGATGTTAGAAGGCAAAATAGTTAATAATACGTGAGAGTCTTATTTATTAAGTACATAACGTAATAATCACTGGCGTAATCGTAATAGAAATTTTATATAAGGGCCGCGAAAAGCGTACAATTTATTCTTGTTCATTATTAATGACTGATTATGCAATAAAATATTCTATATTATACCGATGTTAGATATGTATTTAAGTAGGAAAAAAATAACCACACTTAATTTATCCATCAAATTGTATTAATAGACCTTATATATGTATATATATAATCTATAAAGTTTCCAAACTAAAAGTTAGAAGGATTTTTAAACGGTATAAGCTTTGAATTAATATTTCGGGGAATGAATTTAATGTAATAAAATTTTTTGAGCAATAGATGACGCTAAATATAATCGCAATTATTGATTTCAATATTTTCTGAATTTTCTGGTCCCAAATTTCGTATTCAAAAGTACACAAAAAATAGTTTATTGTGGGGATTGTATCCTTTAATATTATCATATTTTAAGTAGAGTTTAGTTTAGTTTAGTTATATTAATATACAATTTTAAAGCAACACTAAGGCTATTTTGGAACGTACCTCTAATTTCGAACTGCGATGATCAGATGACAACCTTTGATGAACCAAAATATGAAAACCAAACATGACTTGGCATAACCTTTTAAAACTTTCACACCACCTCAGTGGGAGGACGTTAGTCCCCAACTGATTTCATGTGTCCCAGACGCACTTGCAGTACTGTTCTTCGGTAAAATCAGGTTTGAAACCTGAAGTCCTGCGGTTCAGTTGTCGAAACCTTAACAGCAAGTCCCAATTTTAAGTGGAGAACTAACCTATTACTCATTTTCACCAAGTGTTAATGATGAGTTATCATGGAATTTCTTGTTCAATATGAAAGGAAACATCTGGATATCGCCCCATTAAAGGAAATTAGCAGTCTTTTGCTTTCAGTATTCAATCACACTTGTTAAGAGTGATTGAGTACTGAAAGCAAAATGAACAAACACAAATCTGATTTAAATATTAAAGACACAATTACAATTCTGAATAATGCCCCCCCTCCTTTTTCACCTGATTAATAAGTTTTTTAATGATAACATTTATCATAATCATGATCTTGATAATATTTCACACTATTATCAATTTACAATTACGGACAGTTTCAAAACGCGAGTAGAACTAGCAATGGAATTTATCTTCTGATTAAAATAGCTTTTCTTTCGAGGTATTTATTGAATGATATCCTTTTAGGTGTTACAACTAAAAAACATACTTTTCTATATTGAAGGAAATAGTCATTTATATTTGAGTAATAAAGACATGTATATGCAGGCTGTTATCGTACTGTTTCTGAATGTGTACATGTATACACATTCAGAGGATGTACACATCCTCTCATCACAATAACCACAATCATCACATTTGTAATGCTCATTTCGGTTAAGATAAATGTTTCCACATTCAACGTACTGATAGTGATAAACTTTATTCATTTAGAAACAAATGAAGACTGTGAAAAGAAAAAAAACGAATTATAAATTAATAATTAATTGTTCATGATTTAATCATTATTTTTCTAAGATAAATAATTTCTATTTGTTCTGCACAGTTCTTTTGTCAAAGAAGTATGCGTAATTCTATTCGATAGATAAAAGTAGTCTAGACTGCCCTTTAACGAATAAATAATTCCATACATGTGAGAATCGTTCCAAATGAATGTCTGTAAGTCTGTTTTCACACCGCAGCTGATCATTTCAGAACTCTCTTAGCCGGTTCATAAATATACAGCCATTATTTTAATTGCATTTAAAAAATCATAGAAACAACATACGAATTGAATTTCACAATCTCTGATCAAAGAAAAATAAGACCAATTATATTTATAAAACATTTAAATGTCTGATAGAAATATACCTGGCACGGAAACTGATAGAATAGTCTGGAACATTTCTTGGAATAGCACTTACATTGGTGGTTCTTAACTAGATGAATACATACTCTAACTTTATTATACTGATTATAAAAGCTTTATTGTAGGAAATTCAATATATTACACTATATCACCTCTTATATATACATACAAATATACACCGACATACAAATATTGGCAATTTAAGAGTTAGCTGCAAAAAGGAGGTAGCTCCAATTATTCAAATTTGCAGAGAGCCCTTAAAAAGGTCTGAAAATTTTAAATTCCAATGAGATAGACAGATCCATCTCTTGAGTAACGCGAGAAATAAGATTGAAGCTACGTCTTTTTTGGACATAAATGAGGATGGATTTTTTTTTACCTAATGTAGCTCTAACATAATGCATGGAACTCTAAATTTTCCCAAGATAGAGCTACATCCTTTCTGCAGCAAACCCTTCAATTCTCTGATATGAATTTTGTGTAATAAAATTTATCATAATCTCTTCTTTTATTTATTTCAATATTTAAAAATATATTACTTTTAAAATTTAAAATGTATGGCATTTACAAATTTCATCATCTTCGTTCATCGTTTTGTAGAAAAATGTGAGTTATTTAAACAGATAAATTCAGTTGTTTTTACTAAAGTTATCTCACTAGATAATTTAGTTTCCGCTTTTTCCAGGTTATAGACCCATAGATAAAATTAATCTTGGATAATTGTTATTGTAATTGTTTAATACTTCAATAATTGTAATGGATAATTGGATTGATAGTTATCCATAAATTAATCATAGACAAAAGTAAACCATAGATTTAAAAAAAACATAAACCATTGATAAAAAAACTATATATAAAATAAATCACTAAATTATTCATACATTAGACACAATTCAAAACACAACTTATTTTTATTTATTGTCTGCACAAACACGGAACAGTAAATAAAAACACAAATTGTTTTTATTTACTGTTCTCTCCAGCCTCAATGATGCGTTAAAATCTCAAGACACATTTTATAGGGCAAAAACAGGGGGGGGGGGGGCTCTTTATCTAAGAAAACAACTCTCGGACATTTTGTTTCTACCCAAAGACAACCTTACTAGAAAAAAAATTCTGATATTCTTTGCGACGCAAAGTCAATCCAAAGCCTGCAGCTATCAGATAACGATTAATACAACAAAGCTATTTCTTTGGCGTGGTTAAATGAACTCGAAATTGTCCGACATATCTCAGCACCAATCAGAGAAGAGAAACTCCACCGCAAACCAAGTTGTCCATATAGACACACTCTCTGGACCAGATAAAGGAACGGCCCAAGATAACAGACGAGTCAATATTGGAATAGACCTTAATGGAAACGTCAGGCAGTTCCATCAACTTGGCATTGCACCCCAACCTTATCGACGCCTTTGGATGTGCCCCTTGCTTTCCGATAAAAGAGAGCCCCAATCTGGATTTTTCCGAATGTCTGCTTATGAATAAAACAAGGGGTGTCATGTTCCTTTCGTACAGAGGCCATTCGATCGAGAGAAGGATGTGTTGGATAGTGGCAAAGACAAAAACGCGCCATCCGAGCTGATAATTTTGCCCGTGATTGATTATTTGTCTTTTTTTTCCCTGTGCGAAACGAAAAACCGATGCTAGGTTTGAATACCTTAGGAGGAGATATTATCGTAAAAATGATTGGATATAAAGGATCTGGCAAGTTTAGTTTAGCCAAAATGATGCGACGATAAAGTAATTGATTTGCACACTTCGAGTTTGGAACTAGTGTTAAGGTTAGTTTTAATGGATTAGATAGCTGAAACGTTTAATGTGAAACATAAAGAGTGAATAAAGAAATGTAATAACAAAAAGATATTTTATTTTTTACATTTTTTTCTTATAAGAAATATAAAGTATTGCAATCATTGGAAATTCGAATTCGAGATTTTGATGAATATCTTCATCTCAGATTCCTCCGAGTTCGAAAAATAACATTTTTTACTATGTCCTTCTATTCTATCGGTAAGCATGATTACAATATAAACGTTTTGAGCTAGACGAATGAAATTTAAAATAAGGACTTAAGACAAAATTTGCAAATTTCAATCAAAGTTTGAATAAAATTTATTCAAAAGGGATCTTGTTTGCATTCCCGAACACAAGTAAACTCATTTTCAAACCGCGGCAATTAGATAAATATAATTGCGGGAAAGGTTTGAAATTTTAAATGTATATTCCTATCAGATTTTGAACCAATGCTGTCTAAAAACTGACCGTCTGTCATTAATAATAATCAGTTTATAATTTTGCAATTTGTAATATCAGACATCATCGCATGTATGAGTTATTGCGTCTAAATGTATGCGATGAATCGTATGCATTTAAACGCAATAACATATAAATGCAAAAACTTCAATCAATGAAATTTATCATGTGATTTTATAACTTTTGCACCAAGTAAAATTTTGGCTGCAATCGGTCAGAAAGATTCAGCGAAAATTTCCGATTGATTCAGTTAAAAATATTCAATTATCGCCTCAGATCTATATTTTGCAACTAATATTCGCCAATTCCATGCAAGATATAAATGGTCTAATACATAGTCCTCAATTTTACTTGGGGGAAAAAGGATAAGACATTTATTGGAAGGCATACGAAAATGTTTCAGGGAGATCACTCCCACTTATGAAATAATGTTAACGGATTAAACTGGAATAAAACTATTTGTGATATTGAAAGGTTCAATTACTTAAAAAGGTGTAATATTTAAAAGCCATAACGCTTGCAAAACACGAATATTATACCACAGAGAATGAGATTGTAAAATATTTACAACATCATATAACATTGCATAACCCTGCTATTTTCACGATATTGATGCTGTATCATACATATATATATATATATATATATATATAATATTATATTTTGAATATATGCAGTTACTCCTGATAACTTCAAGGAATTCGATTAAGTTAGTGCCCATTTAAATTTAAAATTGCTCATGTAAGAGCTGAAACATGGAAACTATGTAAATAATTCCATCGATTGTATGGTTGAAGAATTCATAGGTATGAAAAAATGCCTTTTTACTAATTTTAATAAACTCCTAAGTATTCTTTCGATTGCTATAAAAATATATATATATATGCTGGTACCCGGCGCATAGGAGAAATATTTTTGATACATAGTTTTAAAAAATATAATTTTGAAACATAGTTTGAAATTTGAAACAGCTCTCTTGTTTAGTTAGAAAGATAGAAATAATATAATTCACTTTTACAATAAATATATTTATTGAAATTCAATTATATATAAAGAAGAGATGTAAATAATATTTATTATGTTCTCTTTCTTAGATATATTAATTGCACTATGAATATAACATCCGATCAAGAACAAGTAATATGTTGGCAAAGTTTTATTGCAATCGGAAGAACAGTGGTACATAAAATATGAACAAACAAAGAATCATTTTTATATCTATATCTATATCTTCTATACTCTATACTTATATTCAAGCTCAATGTGTGTGTGTGTGTGTTGGCGCTCTTCAGGCCAGGCCATGGGAAATACAGCTACCAAATTTGGTATTTGTATACCTTGGAGGTCGGGAATGTGTACCTTGGAGTCCTTTTTTCGAATTTTTAATTAGAATTTGAATTAATTAAAATTTAAGCAAAATTTCGATGTTTTTCCGTTATAACTTCCGAAAATATTATCGCACAAACACGATGTTTACATCTATTTAAAAATTTAAAAAAAACTAGCTTTCTAATGGTATCAGTGTTTTAACATTTAACAAACTTCTATTTTAAGCGAATTGTTAAACAAATGTTTTAACCATATTTTCTGCAATATATTTCGGATAATACAAGAACATTTAATCTGCAAATTAAATCTAAAGAAATGTAACTTTCAGCACGTGACTGGATAAAATAAAATAAATATAAAATGTGATATTTCTTTAAAATTATCTTTAAATTATCTTTATTTATACAGGATATGCTTTCAAATTCCGGTCCAATGTCCAATTTGTAAAATATTATTAATAGACATATATATTGTTTAAAACTATTAATTTGATCTAAGTAAATAATTACATTTTATGTAACTTGAGTCAAACAATGCATTTATGAATAACGAGTTTTAGATTTCTTCATACTTTGCTCTGTGAGCCATATTTTACAAAATATTTTCATTAATATTTTAAATAAAAGTCGCTATATCAATCAGTCTTCTAAATCAATAATTAAAACTGACTGATTTATAAAATTAAAGAATATTATTAGAAAAACGTGTTCTTTTAGTACTTTCCATCCATCATCTTAAAGAAAATATTAATTTCAGGCCAATCAATGCCCGGAATTACTTCAAGGCTAATGAATATGTGATTTAATTGAAAATTTTAGAACGCAATACTCATGGCGAACCAGCTAGTCGCCAAAGGCTGCTAGTATTAAATATACTTCTGCCAGTTTCTGAATTTTTAAGAAAATGTTTCTAAGAAGCATTAAACAGTCTAAAGGTTTTCCAAGAAAGAAGAATACGCTATATAAATGGTACTAAACTTCTATGTAAGAAAATAATTCAAATAATTTTCTGTGAACTAAATGGTGCTTTATTTACATATCTCTGTTATTGTTGTATTGGTTAAAAATAGTGACACAATTCGTTTAAATATGCAATAAAACTATGTGCAAAGTTATTCTGGACTATGATTTACAACATTTTCTGAACGTCATGCAAAGTATGAATATAAGAAAGAAAAATGAGACTCGCAAGTGACACAATAAGAATTTGTCATTTATATCCCATATAATGCTGTGACTAATATCTAGTTTCAAAAATATTTTAATATCTGGAAATAAATAGCTCAGTTAATAGGAGTATAATATTTTTTAATCAAAACTTTGTCAAGAAATATGCTTAGAGATTATAAGTAAACATTAGCTCTACTCTGTCCTTTAATTATTGCTGCAAACTCAATGAAAGTTACAAGTTAAAACAAAATAATTATTCAACATAATTGAAATTCAAAGTATTAAACATGAAAACAATTTTGTTGAAAGAAGAGCGACCAGCACATTCCACGTCTTATATTTAATAATATATATTGATTTCATATCATGAGCTGCAGAAAAAAAAACGATGAAGATTATTGTATCGATTGTCTCAAAATAATCAATAGCTTAAATGGTGTATTCAAATTGTGACGTATTTTATAAAAAGCCTAATGTTCCAAGCGATGGTAATTTATAAGAGAAGTAAATCAATAAATATATCCTATGGTAAAAAAATGCTTAAATTCTTTAGATTACAAAACAGTATTACTCAATTTAAACTGATTAATACTTGCATTATAAGTTTGTAAATACTTTCTTCCATATATCATAAAATATTCAATATAATTATAGATATGCCTTTTCATTCATGGATATTAGATAAAATTAGATTCTCACTTCTTACATAAAATAAGTTCCATTAAAAGTGTTTTGATTAAATTTTGAATCTTTGAATTCAAACTTTAAATAAAAATTTCTGGACGAAACTATTCTTGTTTTGCTATCTAATTGGTGCAGTTTGATCAAGTGTGGATCTTGTGCCAATAAATAATACAAAAACCATTCTTAGTCGAAATATCTACATTTTTAATATCAACAATTAATATTTATATATTTTCATTTCATTCTGCTTGTTTATAATAAGCCAATACTTCATGGAAAACACAAAATCAACACACTCAATTTAAAAAAAAAATTTTTTTTAGAAAAGAGAGAAGGAGATTTCAAAGAGAGAGAGAATTGTTTACTCTTTCGTGCCTAAGCAAACAAAAGAACTTAAGGCGAAGAATAGTCTGAATGATAAATCAGCTGCGCTACTATATGGCCTACGGTTTCACGGGCTAAAACAATAAACAAACTATCCAGCCGGAGATAATGCATCATTTTGTGTTTATTACATTTTCTTCCCTTTTCCATTGTTCGTTAGGATGCGCAGCAAGATTAAAATTACTCGGCGGAATCCTTAGCAATGGCCCATTTTCCATGTCTTGTGAAAAGATGAATAAAAAATAAAGTTGTGTTCGATGAAAAGTTGTTCCTGTCGAAGTTTGAGAATGATGGATGGCCTGATATGAGCGATTACTGGGTGCAAGTAATAGTTCAAAAGAGGACGGTCAGAGCACTAAGACATGGACGCTTGCAGGTGGGAGGGGGTGTTTGTCAACTTCTTTGGAAACCCCCCAAGGATTTAACCATTGATTAAATTAGAAAAGTAGGGGGTGCTGTTTGGAGGAAATTTTATGCTTCTCTAAGCAGAAAAGTATAGTCTTTAAATAAATTGAGTAACTAATGATTATATAGTGTTTTTCATATGAATTGTGATAAGCTTTATTGTGATAGTTTACGAGTTAGTATTCAGTGTTTAATTTAAAAAAGAGGAATTTTCACACTAAGCCAATTTACTTACAGGAAATATAACTGCAAAGTAATTTTAAATTCACATCAAAATTAATTAATTCTGGATGCATTTTCTTTATAGTGAAAAGTTGCAATTAGTTGTTTTATTAAAAATAGAAATATATAGATTTTTACAAACTTTGAAAAAAACTGCTCCCTCTAAAATAGTCATCTATTCTAAAAACTAAATTCTTAAACATAATATTTTTGAAAAATAAAAAAGGACAAGTAAGAACATATATACTTAGGTTTCTGGATTATTTTAATGGTCAATTTAAATTTCCATGCTTATATGCTTGATGCATTATATGCATATCTTATTTAAAAAGAACTTATTGATTAAATTATATCAAATGAATACATAAATTAAACAGTTTATAATAAATAAATAAGATACATCAAAAAAGATGATTTAATATTTCAAAATTCCTTTAACATATGAAGGAAAATATCTCAAAAACGCAAATTTTATCTTTGCTAAGAAGTGAACTGCAATATATACACTGTGAGTTTGAAATATCTGACGTACATATACGGGCAAATGCAAATAAAAAATCATTTTATACGATACTATTAAAGTTTTGTATATGTGCTATTAAGGTTTGTATATACATATACAAACCTACTGCCCTGTTTACCGAATTCAATTATAAATAATTGGTCAAACATAATCATAAAAACCGACATTGTGCCATCTATAAATGGGTCGCACTGAGATGAAAATCGAATGGTGTGATAAATGACACGCCTTTTTTCTAAATATGGATATAAATTTAACAGCAAACTAACCTTTATGATCATGAGCTGTACTCTTCATTAATGTCACATTTTTATCAATACAAAAAAAAATTGTTTTTTTTTTATTTATTGCTGATAAAATTGAAGCGCAAGAAATTCACTTAAAAGGAATATAAGAAGATTGCATGTGTCTTACAAAAGTCTGCTGTTCCAGATAAAAAAAAAATATTTCAAACGTAATCAGACACTGGTAGATTTATGAAAATGGAAATATTGTTTTTTAAACAAACGTGGGAGACTAACTACAAATAGCTTTAATCTAATTAGATAATCATCTTGTTTTGAAGCTAGTCCAAGTTTATTTGGGATGAATCTCTTAACGTTTGAACTATAAGTAGATGGCCATAGTTCAATAGTTCAAAAGTAGGATATTTTATCTATTTTATATCTTTTGAACTATGGGCAGATGATGAAATCAAATTCTAAGTCGTCTTTATATTCAGACTACAGAATAACATGATGAAGATACATGGTACCAAACTTATCATTCATCACCTTATATCCATATTAGATCTCTGTTGAAATTGGTCTCGAATTTACAATCATTTTGGCTTCAAGCTTAAAAAGTGACAACAACACCATCATTGAGCAAAAACAAGTCATTGTAGTAAAAAGCAAAGGGCAACGGATTTTCAAAAATTTAAATTTTTCATTTGGCTGGAAAATTTTCCAGTTAAATTAGTTGCATGCAATTTATTATTCTACAAATTGACAGTAAAGTAGAGACAGAAGACATTTCCTTGAATTTTTAAGTTGTTGCTGGACGTGATAAATACAAAACAAATCAACTATATAGTACACAATGTACTTTTACCTCATTAAAAAAATACAACGATACTATAAATCCTAGCTACTCTCATCTAGTGGAGATTAGTAAAACATCTATACCCTTAATTACTTACTGGAGCTGGAAGTTTCTTTGAGAAACATTAGATACCGCATTCAAGGTAATATTAATCGCAAGATAAATTTATTGAAATCTATTATTAAATTAATTAAATGATCTTAAATATGTACTCGATATATTTAAATGAAATAAGGCAATTTTAATTTAATTTTAAAAAGCAAATTATAGATATTCATTAATAAGACATTTTATTTTTTAAATGAAAGTTAATGGAATATTGGAATTTATTTCGAACTGATTGATAATCATTTTGATTTCAAGCTTAAAACGGTGTCAACAAAATTATCAATAAGAAAAAAAGGAAAGACAAACACAAACATAATTTTTTTATTTGATCGTAAAATTTTCTAGACAAATTAACACTTTGAAATTTGTTCTTCTGAGAATTGAACAATAAAGTATAGACAGAAGAAATTTCAACGAACTTTTAAGTTGTTGCTAGACAGGACAAACACAAAAACAAATAAACTATATAGTGCATCAAATACTTTACCTCAATGAAAACAAAGACAACCATAGTATAAATCCCTGCCATTCTAACTGTAGAGCAATTTATCAGAGGGAAAATGAAAACTTAATATCCGCAAATATGATAAATAATCACTCATCTATCTCGCCTGTCTTCGGGATCAGGGCGCCGAATCTAACGGGGAGTGACAAAGAATCTGGTTAAGTCTCAAAACAAAAGGCGGATAGATAAGCTTCCTTCAATTTATGTATCTTTCGGGAATAGGGAAAAGATTTTTCTATTCTTTCCATGAATAAAACATGATGTGAGGGAAGGGAGACATGCCTGTTTGCTTCTGCCTCAATAAGCGAATGGTCATTCCAAATATATCTTAAGATTTTCATTGCGAATTACGGTCATAATCGCAAAATATTAGTTTCGTGTAATCAGTTAAAGTATTCGATTGGGTTTGGTAACGA
>JAPMOQ010032104.1:7771522-7785180 GCA_026543055.1 Argiope trifasciata | reverse complement strand
GGCTACTAAGTAAATGTAAGTTCCGATATACTTTGAGAGATTCCTAGAATCCTTCCAATTCAGGTACTTCGCAGTGTTGCAACATCCGAATTTTCCTTTCAAAGACAAAAAAAAATCCTTATTCATCTGAAAAACGGCATTGACTTAAAAGATATTCTTAAGAGATTGATACTGGAAGAGAAGATCCGCTTAACTAATGGCTACTAAGTAAATATAAGGTCCGATATACTTTGAGAGTTCTCAGAAAATCTCTCTATTCCCGAAATCCATTTGGGCGAGCGTCTGTAATGAAAAGGTTCGAGACATGGATATTTAGTCAATAACAATTAATGAAAGTAATAGGAAATTTCACAGTGATATCCAAGCGTTTTAGGCACCCTCTGTAATTCATTAAAAGGGCGTTCGAGGCACTTCAGTATTGATAGAGTAAAAGTCTGACTTTCTTTCAAAATGGGACTTAAAACATAACTTGAATGTAATTTAATCTTATCGATGAATTACAGGAGTCTTTTTCAGATTTCAATTTCATTTCATGTGAAAGAAAACACATGTAATATTTTCTAGAAGCATACAAACAAATCGATTTCTTATTAATTCTAACTGAAAAATTCGATCTATCTTTAACCCATCAAGCGGAGGAGACGTTTTTTTCTGAAAAGCACTTCCAATCCGAAACGAGTGGAGCCGTATTTATTTTTTTTTTCGATCTGTTCACTTGTTTCCAAGACTGGCGCAAATGGTTTTTTCCTACTTTCAATTGGACCATCGAAAAGGGTGACGACGAGCCTTTTTGGAAATCCCATCCCCCTCCGTTAATGACGTTTTTGGCAGTGATAGATTACTCTATGATAAGATAAGACAACCAGCTGGAAGATCCCTCCTAAAAGCACTTAACGCCGCTCATAAATGAACTCCTTATTGCTAAAACGGTTTACGTAGGAAATATTTCATGTGTTTTCGGAAAATTAAGGGAAAAAAATCTTCTCGATAAATTTTATTTATTAAAAGAATAATTTAAGAAATTGATTTTTGATGTAAGAATGTTTCAATTTCCTTTTTCATTAAAAAATGTGGCATAAAGTCTTGCAAGGAATTTCGTGCCTTAATTTAATTATTTGTGTTTCAATTAATTTCATTTTTCGTGTTTCATTTAATATAATTCTCTGTAATATAAACTTATATTATAGCTTCTGAATTAAAAATAGTAATACATTTATATTACAGCCATACTGTTAAATTTTTGTAAATTGCGAGAAGCAAAAATCACCAAAAAATGAACTGCACATAAACAGTTGGTCATAGATTTATAAAATTTGGTACATAACTTCTTGACCAATAGATATTTAATAAGGCAAATCTTTTTTCGAAATTGTTAATTTTTAATTTATTAAATCTTAATTTAAATTTAATTAATCGAAAAAAGCTTATTGGTAATTGTTGTGTCCCATTAAAAATTAAAAAAATTAATTATCCAAAGACAAAAGTTTCGTTTTCGAGACAACTTTTTTTCAGATTTTATAAACAATTCAAAATTAATTTTAGAAATAATTTGTAACAATTCAGTTTTATTGAAATGAAATTGAAATCCCTTTTGCTATTTTACCATAACGTTCCGTCGTTACATTCTTAATGTTGAGAAAAAATATCTGTTTTTTTTAAACAGTAACTTCAGTTAAAGTTTTTAAAAACTTTTTAATAGCTTATTTAAATAGTATGATGTACGGATCTTTCACATGATATGCTATAGTTGATAAAGCCAAGACTAACGGCAATGAGTACTTTGATGAGCACTTGAAAATAGTTAGAAAACTATTTGAAAAATGTGACATATTTTATACTTTTTATATACATTGAAATTAATCCTAATTCCAAGTAATAATTATCTAAAATATTTAAAAAAATGTTTCTACAATTTCAAATGATGTCATACTAGCAGTTTCAAATATTTGTAAACATTAAATTTCTAAAGAAAAAAAAAATCTTACTTTTTAGGAACTCATTCTGGAGAATCCTGAAGAAATAAGAATCATGAGTGCAATGATTATAATCAACTGAACATGGGCTTGAAAATAGAAATGAAATGCTCAACTCAAATTAAATTTTCACTACTTTATTAAATTTAATTTCTGATTTATTCCTGATTCTATTCGTAATTAATGTACTGTATTCTAAACATTAATCACTGTACTATTTCTGCATTCAGTACATCATTAATAAATCACTCAAATCAGCTGCAGATTTTTGAATAATAGATAAATTAAACAAATAGTATTTAAATATGAGGAACTTATTCTCAAATAGATACTTCAGTTTCTTCAAAATCAGATCCTTTGAATTAGGAAAGCATTAAAAAATTTGTTAGAAGTATCAACCCAAAAATTTTAGTTGAAAATTAGTAAAATTAATTTTGAAGGTTGCTTAGTTGCTATAAACATGTTCTTGTTTTCATTCCCAATAACATTAATTTCGGTTTATGATATATTTCGCCTTGATTTCATTGAGGGATATGTCAAATGCGAAATTATTTAATTTGAAAAATTCGATTCATACGCTTACACATTCTGGCATTCACAACTTTAAAAAAATGTACCTATCTGTTAACTCTGATATTTTCAAAAAATAGATTCCAAGAAAGATTGTGTTGAAGGATTGCAAAGTGTTTTCTTGCGAAAAGTAACATTTGATTTAAATACAAAACTGTATTAAAACTCACAAATAACTTTTTATTCAAAACAGGCAAAAATATAGTAAAACAGAATGTTTTTAAAAAATCACGATTTATTATTTTTACAAAAACTTTTTAGTTTATTTCATGCAAATATTTACATAACTAAGGCTATATGACCGTTACATATAAAATAAATAATGAAAAGTACTGTGGGTGCAATACAATTAATATCGATTCATATCTCACTAAAAATTGATTTCATCAGTTTGAGATTTTCAAAAATATTAGTGTAAAATTTCTTTTTTTTTCCTCACAATTTTTTTTAAAGTTGTCTTTTAATTTTGAGGTAAAAACTGAAAGATCCTATTATTATTAAATGTAAGAACGCCCTTAAGTGATATTTTCAAACATTTATATTAATTCCAAAAGCTTGAATATGCAACTTTGAAAAGTGTGTCGAAGCAGATGCTCCTCGATGAAAGAACAACGACATTAATTGGTGACGTGTTAAAAATAAGATGAAAATTTTCCACCTCTCTGTGTAAAAGATATCTTAAATTACGTCTCTAAAAAATAAAGTGTAGGAAACACTAATTTTGAAAACTATATTCGTTCGGAAAAAAGTTGTAAATCTGTCGCAGGATTTTATCACGTTTATATTTCTAAATGCTTTTCTACGTTTTATATATATATATATTTTTTTAATAAAAAGACAATTTATAGCATAGTGCCGTCTGTAAAAATGTCGAAATAAATACAAATATGTGATAGTCAATTTAATTATACAAAAATTTTAGAATTTTTACAAATTGTCTTAATTAATTTAAGTCATTAACTAGTTTAAAGAGGTTTGAAACAATCACGAGGCTATCAGACAACACATGCGTCGATATTTAGAAAAACGGTTGGTTTTTTTCCCCCATGTCAAAATTGGTCGAGCTCCTAAACTTGGTTGCCAGCTAGAAAAATGGAAGATTAAAGCTTAAAAAGTTATCATGGTATATATATAGAGAGAGAGAGAGAAATACTGACTTAAAATAAATAAATAAGAATATTTTACATGATAACTTGAAAATTGCGATCGTAGATTTTATTTTATGGTTGGTTTTTTTGAATCTGTAATTGTTTACAATACAATTATTTGAAAATGAATAATCGCTGTTATCGTTTTGAAGTAACAGAAAGGCGAATAAATTTAGTATTTTTAACAAGAATATCAGAATTTCTTTACTACGATTGCCTACATGTGGTTATCTATCATTAAAACTCATTTAAATAAATTAAAATATGTCGTAGCTAATGTGAAAACGAAAAGATTATATTTATTAAAGTCTAACAATTCAATTTTCTTAGATCGAATTGCCACAGTCCAACGTTATATTTTGCCATATAAAATAACTGATTCATTTCTAATTCTTTAATAAGTTATCTTACACTTAATTTTTTCATTTAATTATCCATTATTATAATTATGCATTTAATATAAATATTTCTAACAAATTGCGACTTAAACGATTCTGTTTCAGAATAATAAAATTTAAAAGAAAAAGTCACACACAAACAAATGGCAAAAAGAAAAGTAAAGACTATTTGACAACAAAAACGTTCCAGTTCTAAAAATAAAGGAAGAAAAAAAAATATTTAACTTAACGCGAAATATATATTTTACAAAAGAAAATAATTTCCTGCAAATTATTTATTCTTGGAAAATTCTTGCGTTTCTGGGAATGAAATGTAATTTTAGCATTTTCTAAATGATATATTTAAATTCTTCACACGTATGAAACTTCCAAAAAATTTGTCAGTTACTCTTACGATCTAATCATCGAGTCATTTTAACCTTTAGAGACCTAGTTACTGGAAGATTAATTAACTTCCAATAAGAATGTTAGCTTCATTAATTAGTAATAATTTTACCTTTCATACCTTAATGAACAATAATGTCTGTTTAGTTGGCATAACAATGAGGGTCTTTAACACGAGATTACATCTTATATTTTCTAAACTTATACTTCCAACTCATTTCCATCATTTTGTGTTTCTAAGCTAGATGAAAGAGATGTATATAATAAAATAATTTCTTTTGAATATTATTGTATGGAAATGAGATCCAGTTTCTTCAATTTGATGACGATTAGTTGATGGAATTCATTGTTTTCAAATGCCTATTAAATGAACGTCGGATTATTTCTAGAATAATGGATTAGAACCAATTCTTTAGTCGATACATATAAGGCCTGGAAAATGCTTTTTTTTTCTTATTATTAATCTAAAGACCATTAATTTATCATATAATGAATGGATTATTTTTTGAGGAAATGGTTGAAAATAATTTTTTTCAGAGGAAGTAATACCACTAAAAATTATTATGATTCTTCTATTACAAGTCCAAGAACTTTCAAGTCGATTGTTAATAGAAAAGAAGAGATTGGTAAAAACTTTGTTGTAAAATGGATTTTAAAGAGTTATTAGAAATGAAATGGGCATTCGTCATTATTAATTCATGTTCATAGCTGTAAATGAAAGTCCCAAGCCTTGCGCCAGATACACATGTATATAAAAAAGTCAATTTGTATTAGTTGCATTTCTTAAGAGAATTGTCGTTAATATTTATGACGTCAATCTATTGTGCATTCTAGAATAATTTTCTTTAAAATAATTTTTTTTCGCATGATGCATATAAAATAACTGAGAAACGCTTTCAATTATGTGTTTGAAATTCGATACGAAATCTTTACTCAATATTTTTTTGATATCAGCCAGATTTAGAGCGAAATCCATTTTCTAAAGTCTATAAATCTGCCCGAATATAAGTAAGCACGATAACACAAACAAAACATTGAATTATATAGATCAAATTAGATACACATATTTAATATCTAAAATATTCTGATCAAAGTTCGAATCTAATTTATCAAAAGGTTGACGATCACTTGATCTATACTTCTATATGCAAGTAAATTCTGTAAATTAAAAATCAAATAGTTTGAATAAATAAAATTTGGTACACAGTTTTACACTTAAACTGTATATATTTAACAAGATTTTGAAACAAATAAATCACAGACTTGCTATTAGTCATTCTACAGTCAGATAAAAATGCGGTAAATAAAAAATACTACAACTAAGATAAATGAGATATGATATATGATCTTGTAATTAAAATTGTAATTTTATTCCATATTTTGATATCGTTTTATTAAAAAAGGATGTCTGAAATGCATATTACATTTTCCATATTATACAACGAAGCACTAACGGCTCATGAAAGCAATTTGAAAATAAAAATCTAGGTACTCGTGGCCATTAAACCATATTAAATTTCCACAATTTCGTGTGAAGCAGAGAAGCATTATTGAGAATGTTTCTGGAAGACCTCTTTGTTAGTATTGTGACTATTCAGAATATATTGTTTCTCTAATAACCTTACTTCAAGAAGACATGTTTAGGAACGGTAAAAATTCTATTCAGCATTCAAACGAGCGAATTAACATTGCGAATAACTGTATGTTTAACATATTCATGAGCTTTAGTTCTTTACTGTATGCATGAATAATTCAAATATCTACTTGACCCATATCCATACAAACGTATTTAAAGGAAACAATTTTTTCTCACTATAAAGTTACCATGAAGTATTTAGCCATTGAAAAATTTTAAATTTACAAATTATTATTTCTTAATCTAATACTACGGCTATCAAGATAAAGAGTTCAGTTTACAAAAGAATTTATTTCCCAAGGACCTTTGCAAATAATTGAAACGTGGTTCTTTAAAATCGAATAATTTGAGCAAAAGACGAATCCTTACTTTAAACATTAAAAGGCATTCACCTTTATATGCTCCTACTAGTTCAAATTGTGTCTCTTTCCTTAAGATTTTTCTTTAAATTATATAGTTTAATTCTGTTTTAAATTAGCTAATAAAAGAAGTTAATGCATTTGATGACCTAGTATTTTATATTAAATATTAAAATATTTTAAATAATGCCTCTATCAATCTTCTAAAAAAAGATTTTTTTTCCATTAAAAATCTGTATTAAAAATTGTTGATTAAAAGTCAAAACAAAATCGTTGTAAATTAATATATTATTATATATATTAATCGTTATAAAACCGTTATAGTTTTAATGTTTTCTTTTAGATATATTGGAATCATAATTATATCCATTAAGTATTATAATTTGTATTATTATTAGTTAATATCATGTTTTTTAAATTCAATTTTTGGATTTAAAAAAGTTATTTTTACATTTTAAGAAATTGATGAAAGGATTCACATTAAAAAAATTAATTGCTATTTTTTAAGCATTTTAATATATTCTCCCGATAAAAATCCCATATTCTCTCACCGCTAATTATTTTTTCTTCTCTACTACCGTTTTTTTCTCGGGCAAATTCCAAAACCACTAATCTAATACCTGACCTCTAATCTTGTACAGGAACATATTATCGGGTAACAAATGGTGAAAATTTTATCACCATTATTCGCATTTTAATAAAAGTACTGTTAACCTTAAGAGGAAGATATAAATAAAATTTATAGACATTATAGAAATCTATAAAACAATCATAACTTAATAATAATTAGATTAGGACAAATTTTTAAATTAGTGAAGTTTCAGAAAAATTATAAATATTATTGAAATTAAACTTTAGCACTTGTTATATAGAGAGTAATAACGAGCAAAATTCTCAGATCAATATGTCCATAATTTTTCAACCATTCGAATTTTTCGAAAAAACAATAATCAAAAATGCTTATATAAGTATTTTTTATCGATTGAAAATCGAGGAAAAAAAAATATTATAAAAGAACAGATTTGCAGTATTGAATGGTACCATAGTAATAGAGTTTCAAAAAAAGCGGAGAAAATTAAATTTGATTAATTTTAAAATTAAATTACTCAATTATTAAACCTTAATTCAATTTTTCATTATAACTGTCTGTATGCGAATATCATTGCTTCTACATATTTTTCAAGAATCAATCGATTTAAAAAAAAAGTTATTATGATACCATAAGAAACTGCAAAGCAGCTGTTTTGGGACAAATATTTTTTTTTTCTTTCCTTAGATTCTAGGCAAAAAGATACTTATACTCGTTTCTTCCGACAACGAAATAGAATATAAAAACAAAAAATTCAAATGCTGATCTGAAAATTTTGCCATTTATTCCCTTTTTTATAATTCGAATTTAAACTCAAGTTTTTTTAATTAAAAAATTTTCAAATTGCCACTTATTTTAAAATTACCTTTTAACTTATTAAGTTATTAATAGGTTTTAAAGCACATAAACAATATCTATAATTTTTTTAATTTACATTTCTTTATTTAATATTCATTGCAATTTATTCAAAGGAGAGATGATAAAACTTTCACACACCCCACCCATCACTTACCCATTACCTGGTAGCATCTCACAGTACAAACTGAGAAGCCAGTTTGAAACAGCCAATTTAACACTTATGTCACCAAAATTTCTGATGTGCATTTTTTTTCAGAAAATAAAATTCAATTGAACTGAAAGAATCGTTAAATAAAGTTTAAAAAAAAGGGATATTTCAATATGTTTATTCGTTAACAAATTAACTAATTTTAGATTCTATTTCGTAAAAACAACATTTTTATTCGCAATGGAGGAAGTTAAATCGGTTCAAATTATATCTTCCTACTGGTGTGGTGTAGGGGTAGATAGAAGAGCATGGAGTTGACTAGTGTTTAAAATTTCTTGAGAAACCCTAATCTAAAAATAGGATGTTGATGTATCTAAAAACATCCGAATTGTATTAGATATAGGTTAAAATCCTAAAAATAAAGTTTATTGCTACCTAAATGATATTATTAAATCTATCATAATCATGAATCTGCTGAAAGAGGGACAGATAATCAAGGAAACAAGTTGCAATCCTATGCAATATTTAAAGGTGGAATAAAAATTAAGAAATCTAAGATATATTATATATAGTTTAGTAAAAAAAAAAAGATGACTTCAAAAATTAATTTTTAACTTCGTAATTTATTATAGATTTTGTCTGACAAAAAGTTAATTAGAACTGCAAATATTATTTACATTAGATTTTAAATAGTATTATAAATTTTTTAAACTAAAAATTGGTTTTATATTTAATTTTAAATTTTAAAAAATCTTACATCAGATACTTTTATAGATCGCACAAGATTGCTGGACAAAAACATTTTCTCTTAAGAAATAAAGTGAAGTAGAAGGAAAAAAAATTGTTGAAATCATATTTCGAAATTATTCTAACAATTTTTTAATCGTTGTTTTTTCAGATTTTTTTCATATTTTAAAAGAGGGAAAATTCTTGAGCACCTTCCTTTTTATATATTTCAAATTCACTGTCTCAGAAACTGTTTTTAAGGCTTTTTTTTAAATTATTATGTTATGGAAGATTTAACCTTCTAGAAATATCTTTAATTAATACATGCATATTTCAAACTTGAAGTAAAATATCCAATGAAGACATTAATTTTTGAAGAGATGTGGAATAATATTCTAGTATTTTTTTTCTTTTAATCATGTACAAATGAATTATTGAAGGGATTTTTTTGAAAGATTTTCTCGGAAAACCATACTTTTTTAAACTAAAAAATCTGTTAAAATTAATGTTTAAATTCTTCCATTACTTCGTCAGCATAATATAAAAATACATTAATTTTTGCATTAATCACAGAATATATGATATTTCTAGAATTAAAATAAATTAAAATTGTAATCAGAACATAAAAAACATTACAATATTTTTAATTTAATCAATTATTTAATGAAATTATGGCTTAAAATGCATTTTCTATTGCATTGAAAAAACTTCAACGAAGTTTCAGTGATTAAAACTAATTCATTTTAGAACTTGGAGTGAAACAGTATCTTTTAAATGAATATCCATGATGAGAAAACATTATTTTTAAAAATCAATTTTCTTTTTAAGTTTGTACGCTGTTGAGCGAAATCCTCTCTTATAGTTAAGTCGTACTAAATATCTGAAATATTGGAATGAATTGTCTAAAAATGACCCGAATCTATTGGCACTTATTAAAAAAAGGGATAGATGGTAGGAATTGAGGGGAAAAGACATTGTTTACAAATAAGACAAGTAAAAACAGCAGCATTAGTGTTTTTACGTCTATTGAAATGTATTTCAAACAGTACTTTTAGCTGATTCTAATTGTGAAGTTATTAAGTAGCAGTTACTCTTTTCTGGAAGTAGTTCTCTTGTTATAGTTGCAAAAAAAAACTGTCGTAATATATTTAAATTTAAAAGAAATTCAAACTGGTCATTGAAAGATTTAAATGAATTAAATTAATTTTCTATATCTAATAAACTGCATAGCTAAATTTTCATATATATTTATAACAAAATCAATAATAGCAATAACAAAATCAATATATTGTAAAATAAAATCAATATATTGTAAAATAAAATGAAAAATATTTTTATAATAATAAATAATTAATGGTATTATTTTATAAAATTTTTCCTACTATTTTCTTGATATTCTTTTCTGCTTATATAAAGTGGAAAAAATTCTATTTTCTGCTTATACATATTATTTAGTAATAAATTTACTATTTATATGATATAATATTTCGTATTTACATTAAAAATAATTCATAAATTTCACATACATTTTCAGAACCATGAATTTAACAAAATCAATGTATTTTATTTAATAAAAATTTGTTGGTTATGAAAAAAAAAAAACTTTACATCCCGATTACCAATTTGTGCATCGTTTTTTTTCTTTGAATTTCAGTTTTCAAAATTGAAATCTTGGTTTCAGTTCTCTTATAGTTTCGTTTGTAACAGTTTGTTTTGAACATTGATATTTATATTTAATATATATATTTTTGCACATGTATCTAACATTTATATTTTGAAATATTTTAATTATTTTTTATACTCTTCTTTGTTGTAATTGCCTTTTATGTTTTGTTATGGAATTATTTAGTAAAAGGTTTGAATTGCTTTTATAATTATTTCTTCAAGTCTCATGGTTTAAATATGCTAAGTAGTATTGAATGTTCAATAGTAAATAATTAATTTAAATTTCATATTAATTTAAAATTATATACTTGCTTTTGAAGACAGTCAAATTATATTTTGTAAGTATTTATACACAAGTTAATGGTTTTATATATAGTAAAGTAATAAATAAAAATTATGTAATTCTTTTAACACATATTTTTATTGTAATTTTATTCATATTTTTCTATAATAAGTTTTATCTGGTTTTTCTGGTAATTTCTTGGTAAATTTGTAGTATTTGAGGAATGTTTAATGTTCAATAACACGTAATTAATTTAAATTTTATATTAATTTGAAATTAGATACTTGTTTCAAACAGTCAAACTGTATTTTATAGGTATTGATACATGTTTTTCTTAATAAAATCTTTGTAATTCTTTGAACGCCTATTTTTTATTGTACTTTTTTTATCATATACTAGCCATTGGTGACCAGCTGGCTCGCCATGAGTAATACATTCTAAAACGTTCAATTAAATACTTACGTTCCTTGCTCTGTTTATAACTTATCAGCCAAATACATTTAAACTTCAAACTCCGATAGTTACGTAACTCGTATTATTATAGAAGCCCTACGATTATTTGTTCATTGTATTATATACATCTGTATGATTTACAATCAGCTGTTGTGGATTTATTTGGAAAATATCACATCTTATATTCATTCTATAACATTATGATACCATTTCAACACGTGCTGAGCATCATACTTCCTTCGGTTTAATTTGTAATAAGATTTAATTTAATCAACCCATTTGAGTTTCTGTCAAAGTGACGGCAACGTGGTGGTTAACTCTTAACATTGCTCTTTCAGGCTAAATTCTGCTTTCATTTTGAGAGAAATGAATAGTTGGAAAATATAGTTACAGTATTAGTTAAAAAATTCATTAAAGTAGAAGCTTAATTTATAGGTTAAAACATTATTATCAGTGAAAAAATCATTTTTAGAGGATTTAAAAAACAGTTTTGTGCTGTGATATTTTAAGAAAGTATCGCAGAAAAATTCCAAATGTTAGCTTAATTTTTAAGTAATTAAAGTTTCAAAAAAATCTCCGTCTATGTATACTTTATTTCACCTTATGAAATAATTATTTACATACAAAGTGCGGTAGCTCTAAATCATATGGTCTGGTGTGTAGTGTCTTAACACACACACGGGCACATTCATTCCTATATGCAAACACGTATTCATTTGATTATCAGCCTTGAATTAATTCCGGGTGATTGGTCTAAAATTGGTATGTTCTTTAAGATGGTGGACGGAAATATCTAAAGGAACACGTTTTCATAATAATATTCTTTTATTTTTATAAATCAATCAATGATTGATTTAGAAGATTGATTGATGTAGAAACTTTTATTCAAATATTAATAAAAATATTTTGAAAATTATGGCTTACAGAACAAAGTATGAAGAAATCTAAAATTCATTATTCTTCAATGCATTGTTTGATTCAAGCTACATAAAATGTAATTATTTACTTCACTTAGATCAAGCTAACAGTGCTAAACAATATGTATGCCTATCACATATTTTACAAATTGGCCATTGGGTCAGAATTTGAATGCATATCCTGTCTAAATTTAATCAGATTTACCGTAAATAAAGAAGATTTATAGAATTAATTATTTAGATATTGCAAACGATTATAGAAACCCTTGCTTTGCATTTATTTTTTTTAAACCATCAAAATTTTTTATTTATTTCCTTTTATCCAGCCACGTGCTGAAAGTTACGTATTTTTAGATTTGATTTGCAATGATAGTTGATTTTTTTAATTTGTCTTCCCACATTATGATGGAAACACGCTAATAAAACTTAATTTTTCCCCCTTGACGTGCTCGCCCAAATCAAATTTTTTAGTATTGTCCGAAATATGTTCTTGAAAAATATGATTAAAATATTTCTTTAAAAATTCGTTAAAAATAGAAGCTCTATGTTAAAAAAACGTCAAAATTTCATTTAATTTTTAATTAATTCAAATTATAATTAAAAATTCGAAAAAAGGGCTCCGAGGTGCACATACTGGATCTCCAAGGTATACATGTACCAAATTTGGTAGCTATAGGTCCAACGGTCTAGCCTGTAGAGCGCCGACACACACATACACACATTGAGCTTTATTATAAGTATAAATTTCTATTATATTTCTTAAGTATATATTATACATTTTCTCTGGCTTTTCTGTTTCTTTAAATCTTGTGCTTTAAATTCAGGAGTATTTAATTCAACAATTAATAATTAATTTTAAATTTCATTGTAATTTGAAATTATGTATATTTTTTTATGACTGTCAAACTTTTGTAGGTATTTATTCACTAATAATGTTTTATATATGCTTTTCATAGTAAAATTTAAGTAATTCTTTTAACGCATATTTTATTGATAATTTATTCACTTTTTTCTATAATAATTATTCTCTGACACATAACTGAGCTAAATAAAACGAGCGATTCTGAATCGTGGGTAATAATTAAGGTTTTAGTTGAAATCATTCGGATAGAGTAAAATTCTTCTTCTTACAAGCATAAAGAAAGAACCCTGGAAACTTCAGCAAAAAAAATCTTGTTTATTCACGTGTAGATACTTTCTTACACACGAGTGCGATACGAAATATTCTTCTGGCATAGCTACTTTCAATGACCACACCGAGCAATCCATCAAATTTGTATCTTGGAAAACTTCTTAGCGATTAGTTAGGCACTCTATCATGAGGCTCTGGATTTAACGGAAATTACTTCTTTCTCGGATACTTTATTAAAACTGCCATCTTTTTCATATCCAGATAATCAGTCCTCTCCCTCTTCACCAAATTTATTTGCAGGAAACTGGCAAGATCAGACATTAGATTTATCAACACCGCGATTCCACCATCCATTTCTTGTTATAATAAATAGATAAGAGTAAATAAGGTTAACTAGACCATTTTTTAGGGTTTTGATT
>JAPMOQ010032104.1:7750466-7771122 GCA_026543055.1 Argiope trifasciata | reverse complement strand
ATATATATATATATATATATATATATATATATATATAATGTTTTAATAAGTCATAATGATTCAGTAAGTTATAATATATCAAGGATCCTTTAAGCTATAAAATACTCATTAAAATTCTCCAAGTAATAATGGTTGACATTTTTTACTTTGCCATTAATTAATGTTTCCGTATATCATAACCTCTAAGCCTTTAAAATGAAAAACATTAATCAAAGCAATGGTTTTTAGTAACCAGTTGCTCATCCGTTATATTGATATTAATAATGTAGTTATGTTACTTTTATATCACAAAAGAAAGGGCATAGAGAAGTCTCATATCATTTTGATTGGTTAGCTATTCTTGAAAAATGGTGACATAATTTAGCGAAATGGGGCTGGTTGTTAAAATAGGGAACTCAATCAATCTTATTTTGTGATATTTTTCAATAGCCAATGATAATGGAGCATAGGTAACTTTTATTTGCTAATATAGAACTTATATTTTCATATGAAATAAACAAAAGTTGGTAAAATCGATTCACTGATTAGGGTAAAGAAATTCAGTCCAGATTATTGCAAATCATTGATAAATCAAATACAAATAGGTCCAACTGAACAATTTACTGGTGTAGGGAGATAATCTGGTTTTCTGGTTAATAATGTAGATAAATTGATGTAATCAAATAACACAATCACACAAAACTTTAAAAATTCCAAACTTAAGATTATTGATTAATTATTTAAAGAAATCTAGATTATTCGGTATGGATGCATATTGACTATCATGTATCTCAGTTTTGATCATTTGAAATTCAGTCCACAAGGTGGTGATGTTCTTTCTAAATGGTGATTCATAAATCCCGAATAAAATTATATTTTCCGACTTATACTTAGAGAATTGTTCTTCTTTGGAAATTAGTGAAAAAAGTTGGGTGTGATTTTTTTAACGATTATAAAGTCAAATTATAATGATCAATAACTTACATGATGAATTTTCATTCCATTGTTTTCCTGTTAATCAATTTAATCAATCCTGTTAATCAATCATATCAATATAACGGATGAGCAACTGGTTACTAAAAACCATTGCTTTGATTAATGTTTTTCATTTTTAAGGCTTAGAATCAATTCTACGATTAATTTGAACATCCAAATACAAATAATAATAATAGATAGTAATAAGTACTCTCTTGTAGACAGTAATAAGCATCATGTAGACATTAATAAGTATTGTCTACAAGATGTTCTAGTTACTATATAAACAGTAGGATTTCGCAGATTATGGATATGTGCTTATTATTTAATATAAATAAAATTGAATATTGTGCACCTTAGAAAAAAT
The DNA here is from genome assembly GCA_026543055.1 of Argiope trifasciata. Classification (NCBI taxonomy): domain Eukaryota; kingdom Metazoa; phylum Arthropoda; class Arachnida; order Araneae; family Araneidae; genus Argiope; species Argiope trifasciata. The sequence goes on along the minus strand of JAPMOQ010032104.1, from coordinate 7,769,801 downwards.
ATATGAAAGTGTTGTAGTATTTTAAAGAGTTGAAATATGAAACCATAGAACCATAATTAGATTTTAAAAAATATTTATGAACAATTATGTTAATTTTGTTAAAAATTAAAAACATTTTAATCTTTGAATATTTTGCAATTTTCTTTTGTAAAAGATTAATTCTGAACATATTTTGTTGGTAAAGTATAAAAGCTGGATTTGAGACATTTTTGTCATCTGAACAAGGTTTAATACGGAAAGACCTGTCCAAAAATAGAATTCTTGATAACCTCCGAATAATAGTTAACTTAAGCAAGCTAAACTGAGAAAAAAATATATATAAATATATCCTACATTATATCCAATCTAATCCAATTCATTTAAAGGGATCTATGAAAATAAATTCCTATTTACGATTTCACATTTCTAAAGGGTTTTATTTGAATCAGAATGTTGGAGGGGAAAAACTCTAGCTTTCCCATCTCCTATCTCCACCATAAGAAACAAAATATCCTGAAATATGTTCTTAAACGTCGTTTCAACTCTTACTGACCAATCGCTCTTTCTAAATCAAGAAAAAGAAAGAAGAAAGCGCCAAGAGAGAAAAAGGGGAGATCCAAAAGAAGAAAAAAGAAGAAAGCTGGAAAGAAGTCTTATCGAATACCCATTCTTTGTTTATAGCGCGAGCAGCTTAGACTGTGACTACGGTAGGATTTTGATTTGCATCTCTAAACGGTCCCGAGGGCTCAGAGATTGGGCCGAATATGACAGTTGGATGACCGTTATTCGCATAAAAAGGCGGCATTAGATTTCCAAAGTGAACCTCTTGCGGATCGGAATCCCTAATGCAAGATCCGTGTCAGTTTTACGAACGCGCCGATAAGGCTGCTGATCGAATTTTGTTGACCCTATGCTTTTATGGGAATTTTAAACAACCCAAGCGAAGATAGACCTTCCAATGTATACCTCTTCTATACACTTTCAATGGGTGCAGCCTTTGCCGAAAAGGAGGCATAAAAAAATGACAATTTTAAATTTGTGTTTATTAATGCATTCTTCAAAAATTATTAAAAATTTTGATTAATCCTTTGATTAAAAATCGGTGCAGTCTCCAAAGAGAATTTTAAGACGAAGATTCGGGTAAAAAAATAAGAAATTTTCAATACGACTTTTAAAGATAAAATGTGTTCAGCTCGTCTTCTTCTACCTCTGGGGATATGTTTTTTTTTTGTTTTGTCTTATTTTCTTTTATTGCCATAAAATTTCTTAGTCATCAGAATACAGACAGTTTTGTTCTGAAGGGAAAGGAAATATTAATGGCTCAATGATAAAAAAGAGTAAAAGTTAATGATTCTAATACTTTCTTTCCAAAAAAAAATATTAACAATGTACTGCTAATATTAATTTATAAGAAAACGCCTATTTCTGTTGATTTTTGAATAATGTTCGTAATATACAACCGAGCCACATCAGTAGGATTACTTCCTATTTCAGCGAAGACAACAATACTAGGAGCCACTTGTGATTAATGAGTTAAATAAGAATACAGATTGCTGGTAAATCTTCTGAGAAGATTACGCTAATTGTTACCATAGATATTCGATACGAATTGTCTAAAAAAGGATGATTTTTAGTGTTAAGGTAAATGGTAGTAGTATTTTCAAGAATCTAAAATTTATGAATTGTTTGTCTCTTTTCACTGGCTTGGTTAGAATACTTCAGTTATATTAGCTTTTCGTTTTGAAACAACACGAGAATTATTTTGGGGGCGAAACTCAAAAATTTTTAAAATTTGTCAAATGGTAAAAATGGTACTTGAATTGGCCTAATCTGTCTGCATTTTCTCAGTATATAAGCTTGTAGATGTTTGACCCTCGAAGACAGATTTAGTATGAACTAAAGTTACAATTTTGCTATCTTTTTTAGAATTAGAATTCTAATTTGAAACAGATCGAGTTCTTACCACCAGGTCTTGGAGGTTGCTTCCACTGTTCATGTGTGTCGACAGTGACCAAATAACTTGTACTTAGAACTCAAAATACTTAGTATTTAGAGTATGACTTAGTACTCAACAAACTGACTGCAATTTTACAGGCTATTCAAAGTATGAGAAGATGAGTGAATGTTTATCGAATTCAATACATATGTGTCTAACCTGATAGGGTATGTGAATTTCCATCAAGTCCTATGCACACAAGGCTAGCTCTTGTTGTTTTATTCTTGAATAAGGTATGATTAAATAAGTATTCATCTATAAGATAACGAACTGAAGGAAACTGATTATAGATAATGTTAAACTAGACTAGTTCATATCAGTGGTTCCTTTAATTAGCGAATTCTTCTTATAGTACAAGATAGATATTATAGCAACACGCACAAAATATCTCAGACCCATCTCCAGCTTGATACTCATCTTCCACACACCGAGGATGAAATACTTCCTTTCCTGCAATAGATGTTGGATGTCATTTGTACAAAGGCATTCTTGAATCGTTAAACAATATTATAAGCTGCCAATCAGCAACTGTCCAAGCATAGTGATTTCTGCTGTCTGAAAACGTTTAACTTAATTTTGCCTGTAGAAATAACATTTTTTTTTTCAAGATATTCAAATATCTATTGCATTCTTTTCACACTTCAGCATTCATTCATTGAATCAATAATATTCATGCCAGATTGGGAAATGATTTTGATTCTTCGTTCTCATCTTTCTAACCTAGGATTCTTTTTCAGTCTCAATTCTTGTGTCGTATTTTATGACCACATTGATTAAACTTTTGTCAGTAGATATGCTGAACAGTCCCAGCAAAGTTCATATCTGGGTCTTTCAAACACAATTGAACCTTTCTACTACCCTATCACTTTCTGATTTTACCGATTCTTGATACAAATGCCTGCTTGAAAATAAACATATCCTTCAACATTAATGTGTAATAATCCTATAGAGGCAGGTGGCGAGCCGTTGAGTACGTGACTCGATCACTACAATTTCTAAATCAGATTAACTATTTTCTCCTGCGGGATTCTTTTTTTTTTCATTATTATTTCTGACAAACCGATAATGTTCTGTTATTTTTGAAGTGATATAGCCATAAATTCTTTTTGCTGTATTTAAGGAAAATATATTTGTCTTAAATTTTATCCGTTTCAGTCTTGGTTTTCAGTCGTGCAATTATAGTCTCAAATTTGAAATTAATTTATTTCATTCCCTTTTTATTCTGTTGAATAAATTTCATTACTTTGGTTTAAATTATTTACTTAATCTCAATATTATTTAATTTGCATTTATATAAAACTGAAATTATGTGAATTCATGATTTTTTGAAGCCACATGAGTTCGTATTTAAATTTAATGTTTCTTGTAATATCTTGAATGAATATAATATCTTGAATGAATATGGTATGAATATTTTTATCAGTTTATTTAAATCTGTTTTAGATTTTTAGATCAGTAATTTAAATAGGTCGTTTATTAGATAAGTTTATTTATTCAGTTTTTTTATTGTAATTTTATGAATTTATAATCAGATTAATTGAAATATGACATAAATTTTTCATATTGCCAAACACCAAAATAAAATTGCTCTCTATTCATTCAGAGTTACAACTAACCATTTCATGCATTTTTATTCAAACTACTGAGATAGTATCAAAGTAATGCAAACTCTAATTGCAAATTAACAACAAACAATTACTGGATAGTAAGGTTAATCAAAATCCTGAATTTGGCATTATATATATATGAGAGCACTTATATAATATGCTAAAATAAAATATAGCTATGGCATTGCGCGTATATCTATTTCACAGTTCTTTCTATTTTTAGTTCAAACGAGCGATTTTAGATTTGTTACTTGCCAATGTGAACCTAATTTTTGTTCAAAAATTCCCAGAAATGGGAATTTTATTCTTGAAGTGTAAAATGAAAAATGGGCGGAATGTTTTTAAAAAAATATCTGCAAACACTTCGTAGCTAATAATCACTGAATTTTCTTTCTTTCAAGAAAAATGAATAATTTACATATTTTCTTTAACATTGCATTCGATAAAAGTCATTAAACCCTAACTTTAGAATCCTAAAAACATAAAACTATTTTTTTAATTGTAGAACATGAAAAATTGTAATGAGATTTTACTATGAGAAATAAAAATCCTTTTTTTTCTTTTGTTTATGCGTTTAAAACTAATTTATTAGGTAATTTAATAGTGTTTTTGCATCTGTTTAAAATTTTTCTTTAAATAAACAAAAGAAATCAAATCCGATTGCGTGTAGAGACAAATTATCTGCTTTACTGTTCTTTTGATTTTTTCCCCTACTTGAAGCGGCAGATGAATAAATAAGCGGAAAAAATAAACACCAACGGAAGCGTGTGGCTTGATTAAAACTAACCATTAGGGTAGAAAATCCAAAATGATTAAAAAAAAACTATTGAATACACTGAATAAAACAAACTCAAGGGAAGTTTGTCATTAAATAAATTTCGACGAATATTTTCGGTAATTAAATCCACAACCAGAAAAAAATGTATAAATGAAAAAAGTAAAACAATAATGGAATAAAACTTTAATTTTCTAGAAATTTAACTAGATAAATATTTTTTTTCTTTCATAACAGACAAAATTTTTAGAAGTTTATTTCTTCAAATTAATTAATTATTCTGAGATACACTTACGATGATATCATATAAAACATTTTTTTTTATGAATTGATAAAATGAAATTGACATGTTTCGAAAAATAAAATGCATTGCCTATTTATTATATCTTTCTTCATAATTTTGTTAACGTATTATAAATCGCTGATTAATATTTTTCTATTAAAAATTTTTGATGTCCTAATCTATTACATATAAATGAAAACTTAGTGTTATTATCTATTTTCTTTAAAAAAAGCAGGGTATGTTTTTTTTTTGGCATTTTTAATGTTTCTATACAAACCATTTTTTCTCTTTATATTGTTGGGGCAAAAATGCGCCATGAAATACTGAAAGAAAAGTTTTATAAATAAATACCAAAAGATAAGTGATATTTTTTCAATTAATAAATTATTTTAACAACTCTTTTGAAACTAACATTTTGTACAAATTTTGTGTGCGTCATTTTAATTTCATAATAAAAAAAGTTCAAAGTTATTTTATGGATGACTGAAGGAGAAAAAAAATGCATAAATTTTGTGATATTTTAAGTTGTTTAGTCAAGCAAATGAAAGTAATTAAAATATTGAAACACTTCTTTTGGAAAACTTCTGAGCTATAAATGTTGTTTTTGCTTATTGCTCTATAAATAGAGAAATTTTTCCTCTATTGATTAAAAGGGATAATAATGGAATATGTATTACCTATATTTTATATTTCATTTTTGGTATTTTTTATTGGGAAATTTTTCAAATTGTAAGGAATATAGTTTAATCTTTTTATCTTAATATTTTCCATTCGTAAATTTCCTTGATAAATTTTAGAGATAGATAAAAATATAATCTATATTAAGAATTTTCTATTCCTAAAACAAAGAGTATAGGGTTTTTAATACGAAAGTGTAATTTGTTGCACCATTGCCCACAAAGATGTTTTATTCTTTTTATCAGATGTACAATGTTTCGTATTTAAAAGGAAATCGTGATACATTTTCGGGAAAATTTCTGAATCTGAGAAAGGGATTTTAGATGAGTCTATATCTATCTGACTTTTGTTCATAAGGCCTATAAGTCTTTCAGTCTCAGAAAAATTACAAATGGTAGGTATATGTATGTCTTAGAGATTGAAAGCAAATTTTATTTTTTCATTTCTAGGTGAGTTGGAAGTTTGCTCTTGAAAGAACGATTAATTGAAATATTTTTGTGTTTAGTACATATTTAAATCTATAAAATGATATATGATATTACGCAATAATTTAATTTTCAGATTACTTTTTATCGGTGATATTTTATACGAGATTACTATTCGATTTTTAAAACTATTCCTCGCCTACGATTTTGAGCCTTTAGATTAATTTATTGACTAATTTTTCTAAATAATTAAAAATTTTATTGATTATATACTGAAAAACCTAAATTCTTATTCTTTGACAACAACGAATCTCTTGTCGCTACTTTTGTTATTGAAGTGACAAAGTGGTGTGATCATTATGCTTTCTCATCCTAGCAAAAATTTTCAAATGAGATCAATCAATGTGCCAATCATCAAATCTGTATATTTAAGGTTTATTTGGTACATTCAAAGCTTACTACTACTAGAAAATGAACAACTAGTTGTTAACAACAATGAACGGTATACATCTATTACCATATATCATGAGGCTAAACTGGTGAATTTAAACTATGATTCCAAATGATATCAAAGAAGGACCCAATGTTATGAATTTATCCCTTTGATAAAAATGTTTTTAACTAAAGATAAACTTCCAATTGCAAGGCAGAAATTTCTTTCTGATTTCACGCAGGATTCAACCATTTCAAGATGTTAACACTTCGCACTCAAAATCTTGTCAGGATAAATTTGTCTCCGTTTACCCGCTTAAAATGTGGGTAATTTCCTTAAAGTTCAACTAAAAATAGGAACAGATAAAACGAGATCAAATTCAAATAAAAATAAATTATATAAATAAATTAGTACATTGAAAAAAAATAGGATTCAAAGGACTATCGAAGAGTCGAAATAACCAACATGAGCAGCAAACCAATAGATAGTTTAAGATCACTAAGGAAGTATAAGATTTTAATATGTATTTTAATAACTTCGGTTTTTAAATACCTTTCTTTGGAAATCAAAAAGGATTACAATACCTGCTCTAGACTACCATTTGTCACTGAATTTTATCTTTTAAATCATTTATTTCTTAAAGTAAAATAGAAACTACAATTCATGTACTATCATATTTCAAGTTGTCCTAAATCCACCTTTAGTTCTGTTACCTGGAATTATATCGTGTTTCTGTTTAAAAAATATATAATTTTGTAATTTAAAACATCATTACTCAAATTATATAAATAATTATTTTTAGCTCTTATTTATAGTATAATCATTTTAAAGCAAGTAATAAAAGAGTTAAAAAATTAAATTACACAAATTATTTATATGTGAAGGAGTCAAAATGTCATAAAAATATATTTTTACTGATTTTGATTGTTTTGAAAAATATTTCTATAATCCTATCAAAATGCAGAGGGAAAAAAAAGCGTGACATCGAACACGAAATCATATGGCTATACGAGTTTTGTAATCCGACTGAAATATAGAAATCCCAACGGTTTAAATCAATATTATAAATACTTTTTTATGCGAAAGTACATTTGATATAACTTTTTATCAGAGTCTGAAAATTGATAATGTTACCACCATCATTATGTTTCTATTTTTCTGACAATTTTTGATTAATTATTTAGCTTTGTTAAATATTTCAACATTATGTATGAAAAGAATTTTGTTTCTTGAACGTTTCCCTTTAATTTATATTTTAAAGGTGCTAAAATTTAAATTTCCATTTTATGTGGAAAAAATTCAATGAAAAACGTGTCATTTGTCATTTCTTTTAAATATTTATCTAGTGAATGCGCTTATTTTTCATTCTTTCTGGTATATGAAGAAATAAATAAGAACGCACAGAACGTATCGTATTTTCACAACCCCCTGAGTTCGAAAAAGATATTTTAGAAAAACGTTGGTATGACAAAACTTTAAAATCCTTTGAGCTAGACGGATACAATTTGGTGAACGATCTTTACACCATATTTATAAATTTCTATCAAATTTCAAGCAAAATACGTCAAATTAAGTTTATTTTTCCAACTGTCCGAATATATGTCAACACAATAACTACTAAACTAGTGTTAGTTAAACAAAATTCAATGTATAGATTTAAATTCTTAGCGATGACCCACAAATTTGGTAGACACCTATCAAATTTTGAGCAAAATCTAACTAGTAGTTGACTGTCTGTAGGCCTGTACTTAAAGAAACATGCAAATGTAGTAACTCAAAATATTGTAATGATTTAAATATATCATATTTAATATATAATAATATATAATAGAAATATATATATTTAATATCATCATGATTTCAAGTGTATTTCTGTGTTAAATTTTGATTTCAGTCATTTTGAAAAAAAAAATAGTTTAAAACACAAATATGATTTGGGAGTATAATTGACCGCATGCTGTTAAGTAATCGCCAAAAAATGTTCATCAAAGATCACACGACAGATACCGTAAAAATGTTAAATTCCTGCTCAAGGGTTGATATTTCGTAACTACTGTTTATAAATACGATGCAAGGCATTCTTTGAAATAATGTGAACACATACACTCACACAAAAAAGAAGAAAAAGAAGGGGAAAAAATATGTGAGGTGCGTTCCTTACCGAAATTTATTGAGGCGCAATAAAGCGTTCAGTCTTTCTTCCTTTGCAGTTAATGCGGAAAAGCGGATTAATTGAGCGTTATTAAGTTGAATGGAATTAAGAATCCACTTAGTAAGTATAATAACCCTTATGCAAATGCGGTGCTCTTATGATTTTAAGATTCTTTGCTTTATTTTCCTTCCTGTCACGCTCAGAGGTTAAAAAAGATTTTTTCTGTTGACTTTCCGCCTCTGTTTATCAAGAACATGCATATCTCTCTAAATCAAATACATAGCAGTTAGATGAAGAAAAAATTGATCAGATTTAAACGAGCAGTAAGGTCTATAAAATTTATCCTGTTTATTTTAATGAAAATGTATTTGTTTATATGACACTTGGTACTTCTTTTCCTAAGCAATCTGAGGACCATGGTGGCCAGGTGGTAAGGTTTCAGATTCGGGATAGGGGAAATTCAGTCTCAAGACCTGTTCCACCGAATAATCGCCGTGTAATCTTGTGTATGTTAAATTCATCGAGGTCAAGCGTCCTCCCACTGATGGGGAAGGCAGGTGGCAGATCAGGTGTCATTGTCATCATCTAATCGTGTCTCAAAATTGCGAGTTACATCCCAAAACATCCCTAGTGTTGTTTTAAAACGGGATGTTCATGTAACTAAGTTAATAAAAAAATTAAACCAAAACAAATTAAACTATCAATATTTTTATTGCTCTGGATACTAACTGATAGCCATATCTCAAACCAAAACCTTCTAAAAGGATTGAAGTAGAAAAGACCCTTAAAAATTTAACGAGTAATTCAATTTCTGAGAATGTTTGATCGATTTTTCATATAATCACTTGAAGCCTTATTTGTTCACGTATTAGGGCAACACAGACTTTGATTTTTCTTCGCAGTTAACAGAGTTCTACTCAATGACTAAGCCAATGTTCGATATAAGATTCTAATTAGCATAGCCAAAGTTCCAACTTGTAGAATTATCTTATAGATAGAAGGCGAGAAGAAGTGAGTGATGAGTAATTCAGTTATATGCATCATCAGACATTAGTTAGTCATATAAATCATCAGACTAAATTAAATCAACGGAATCGAAAAGTTTCACGATTATCATTAATGCGTAGTAAAATCTTTTAAGTTTAGTTTATCAATATATTCACTACCTGGATTAAAGATTACTTTTTATCAACGTTTGAATGATATTTATATCAAGTTTTAATCCTTAAAAGTAGTAAAACTCCTTAAAAATCAAGTAAAAATCTTGGAAAAAAAATTTTAAAATACGTATTTGATTCTCGTTGAGCCTGAATGGTGATATTTTGATCGTTATGAGCAAAATTTTTTAAAATATTAGAAATTATTTGAAAAAGTCAGCTTCATCTGCATCAGTTTTCATTTTTATATCAAGCTCTCTATTTTTATATAAAAAACTTGATAGTGGGTCCGGCATTTTTTCTTTCAAATACAAACAGAAAAAATCCCGACTTTAATCCCCTCCCCTTGAAAATACTGATAAAATACTCCATGATACTTCAGGTTCTTAAGGAAAAAAAGATGTTTATGAAACAATTGAATGCTCAAATATTCTTTGAGAATTCTCAGAAAACGTACTTGATCCTGAATTTTTCTGGATGTGTATCTCTTTTGAACAAAGGTGAAGCCACGGGTATTCAGTCAGTTACATTTGACGAAATGGAGTCGAAATTTCTTGATGATAACCAGGTATCTCGAGCTCCAGTCATAATTGAGTTGAACGGCAGTTTGAGGCTCTTTAGAACTGATAGAATTAAAAGATTGTTCAACTAATAAGGAGAATTCATTGAAGTCATCTTCAAAAATAAGATTTTTTTCATCCAATGAGTGCTTTTTATAGATATCCAGAAGCAATATATTGATAATATCAATGTCATATTTGAAACCATTAGTTCTACATCCCTAAGAGAAGTTTCAGTTGAAGTCTAAAAAATAATCTTTGAAAAATAAAATGGCATAATTACTGGTGTTTTATGAATGTGTATTGGAAAACGAGAATATATGTAAACTGTGAAACCACCTACTAATAAAAAAGTTACAATTCCAGTATAAATTTCACTTGGAAAGTGTAGAAGATATATTAATCTAAATGATTTTCCAATTTAAATAGGGGCATCAATGAAAAATAATCTTTTAGTTTTTTTTAGAACTAATAGCTTCAATTATCTCACTCAGGATTCTTTTCTATTCGTTGTTCAAATTGTCCTTCCTTGATTCTTTATCATTTTGTTGATATTCGCTCATGCATGGTTTTCATTGCTCGACTTTCATAGCTTTCGTAGTTTATGGAAAAATTCAAAGACGGATTCAAGTGATCATTTACTACCTTTTAAAATTCATTCCAGAACACAAGAAGAGTAGCTATTATTTCTTGGGTGTTTCGATCAAATTGTGTTTATTAAGGCTTCTTGTCTGTACGGGGTTGGACGAGGGCATATTATTCTAATCTCAATTGAAGGGATGCACTTTTGATAAACTATTAGTTGAATAAATGTATAAATATTCACAGAATATTCATAAAGGTTTCCTTTTACTGTCTATAATAATTCAGGTTTATTGTGTGCTGTCATAATTCTTATCATTCACGATGATTTGCATCTTGTTACAATAACAAACAATTGATATAAAAGTTTCTCTCTCCTTATATTTGAAGCGAATTTCAATATTTCCGTCATATGGCTCCCCAATTTAGAATAAAACTGTGAACAATATCTTGCACTGAAACAAACATGCCCACTCTTATCGTCGCAATCTTAAAGCCTGATTCCCAAACGAGACCCGTCAAAATAAATTTTAATCAAACCTGACAAAGTCCACAAAACATTTATTATGATATTTCTTAAATAGGAAATGAATGTATTCAAATCATGTCTGAATCTTTTTTTTTCTTGAAGTCGTTTCGACTTGGTTAATTTCCCGCTCTTATCTTCTTTTTATGAATGAAAGAAAAACATATGCGTAATGAAAAGAGGCATGTCTGTTGCTTTAAAATTGAATTTAAAGACAAATCTCCAACATTGATCAGCCAATGTCCAACCAAAAACATGCATTTTTAGAAGAGAACAATAGTACATGATGCTATCCCCCCACCATCGATGGATTTCGCCATTTACTTGCTACTGTTCGTCCATCCTTCCATTAATTACTAGCGACAAAGACGGATGAGTTTTTTGATGAAATAAGATGTAGAAGGGAGTGGGGAGAGGGTGAGGGCTTCAAAGACTTTTTTTATACGTAGGCTTAAAGAAAAAAAAAAGTTATCGTCATGAATGTATCAAATCTAAATCCAACTGTTGCAGAATATTTGTTAATAAATAATTTCTAGGGAATTATATGAGTTTTGCAGTTCGAATATATGTCATGAATGTATCAGTCAATTATTTTTATTATTTCTAAATGTTTTCTGGAATTTATTTTAAATTTACGTGGTAAGCGTATATGCGAAAGTGTATATTTCGATTATTTCACAATGCGCTTGTGTTTTCATGCAATAAGAACAACATGGGCATTTCAGATAGCTTACCTTTGTGTAGAGAAAATCTTCAATATGCACATATATATTTAATAGATTCGACTATTTGTTAATGTTATAAGTGTATCACTTAATTATTTTGTAAAATTATTAACTTGTTTGTAAAATATCACCTGGAAAATATTATGAATCTTTCTTTATGTAAATGTTATATATTTAAACATGTGTTTACTTGTATGAGAATATGTTATCTTTAAAAAAGTATATTTCATCTATTTCACAAATGTCATTTCATGAAATACCAATTTCAGTACTATAAGTTAGTTGTAAATTAATAATTTTATTTATTAACAATTTATGCTGTTAAACATCTCTCTCTTATAATTTTATATATATATATATATATATATATATATTCTATTTATAATTATCATTCGTAGAAAAAATAGGAGTAATGAGCTTACATTGGCTTCTATATAGCTTATTAATCAACTCACACAAATAATAATTTATGTAAGTTCTAAATAAATTATAAATCGAGTCATTTTAATTTAGATTAAATTAATTCCACTAATGTTAAAAACTGCAAAACTTTTTAAATCAAGTTTTTGTTAAATATCTTGCTAAAATCTAATTAAATATATTACTTATGGTCTATATGGACTAGAATCATATTACTAAAAACGTGCAAAGTAAAATACAAAAATTTATCTTTGCTTGATAAAAACCCATTCTAAAAAGCTGTAATATGCTGCTTAATGTATTTAAATTTTGAACATACGCATTCTTTTAACGATTCAACTAAATTCCATCGGAAAGTTTGTTATATAATCAAACCATTTAGAAGATTATGTCTGGTTGAGTGAAACTATACCTTGAAACTTGAACCTTGAAAGTTAAAATATCACTATACCTTTTAGCACGATTTAGTTGGGAAAAAAATATTAATTAATGTAGACGTATTTCAAAGAGTTCGTATTTTTAGATAGACTATAGCAATGCCGTCTCTATTTTTATTTTTTTCATTTCAGAGATAGACTTTTGCATAAGGTTTATAAATTAATTGAAATTTTCTAATTAGATGAAATGTATAACTTTTCATAGATTTCCTATGTCAAAATTAAACAGAAAGAGGGTAAAAATATAAAAAAGCAAGAATGTAATTGAAATTAAACGAGGTTTTTTTCTTTTATTTCATTTCGATTCGCATCGTTTTTAACTCAGATTTAATTTAATTTTCGAGACCATCTTGTTAAACATCACTTATTTCAGTGTATGTACAGTAAAAAAAAAAAGGTTTTTCTTTAACAGACGTTTTTCTTCCTAATTGTCTTTTAGTTTTAATTAGTCATTTGATCCTTCTGACACTGCCCTTTAAAGCGTTTCTTAAAAAAATTCCCCCACATTCCATTTTTATTCCGTCGTTGTTTGTGCTCGCCTCCCCCCCCCTAAAATTCCGATTTCGTAATTATAAGCAATAATTAACTTGAGAATAGGAATCTAAGAAGCAAAGCATTTTTATTCTAATTTATGACATCCAGAAATAAATTTTCTAGGTATTATCGTTCAAACGGGTTCGTTAGGATAAATCTTATTGTGAGTTTTAAAGATTTTTTTAATGAAGATACGCATTTTTATGTTTATAACTAAGTGAAATTCCATGAGCAAAATAACATAGATTTTAGTTTTTTGAGAGTTATTGTGGGATTTAGCTAATTAAAGAAACTCCGGAACTTATTAAATTTAACGACTTTTTCATTAATGTTTAAGTATTATAATATATATGATTCATCTCTGATATGATATATTGTATATAATGGAAAATTGTATGATATATGAAATTCATTGTTGGACGAATTTTTACAAGCTCCAACATATTTAATTTTTTAACTCCATATATTTAGATAAAATGTTATGAATTTCGCCTATTGTTTGCCAACGGATTCTGAAGTTCTCCTTGCTTTTGAGTATGCGTTAGGGTGAGTTAAATTCGACAGAACAGAGGGGAGAGGAAAGATGAAATGAGATGTTTACATTTAACAATAAAGTAAATTCAATAATGCGCACTGCCTCTGCTTCTCACCCCTAAATGAAATAAAATCGATGAGAAGTGGTGCTTTCGGGATACTAAAATGAAAAGTACAATGTTCGTTTGAAACAAGAGATAAGTATACATATTTATTTTTCCAAGCAAACATAAATGTAATCAAAATGTTACATTTATTTTATTCAAAACTGTGACCTCTTTATGAAAGAGCAACTCACAATTTTTTATCGCATTATACGTATACGTTTCTGATAATAGGCATGCATATTGCATTATACATGTGATATTTCATTATATTCCATATCTGAAAATAACAGTATGAGATTACTCTATTCTTATTTTCGATAGTTTTACTAGCCCAATCCATGCGTTACTGTGTCTTGGTAAAGGGTGTGACATATTGAAAATAAGATTTCATCTACGCAACTATGCATACCTAGTAAATCAAGATAAATAGTTTATATACACTATCTACATAGAAATTTTATACACTTCTTATTACAGAATTCACCCTATATATTTATTATAATCATATGACTGAGTAACAGTGAAATTCACTAATTCGAGTTAAAATTATCATTTTTGAAAGTTAGAATTAACAGGTCAATCGTGCTTTCATCACTGCCCAGTGACTAGCATATTAGCTAAATTAAATAAAAGTTAATTAAAATTTCAATACAGCTCGGAGAATAAGTTTCAGTTTTAATTATATAACATAAATCTTATTGTCGACAATATTTTAAATATAATAAACAAGTGAAAAATATGTTTACCAAATTATAAAAAGCTGTTTGTATTGTAAAAAGTAAACCATCTTGTGTTTGTATTTTTGGCTTAAAAAAGGCCATGTAGATTTTAACTGAAATAGATTCCTTTAAGAAAGTCTTGAAGTTCGTTTTTCATCAAAAGAAATATGCTTCTTAGATTCAGACCTTTATTTTCATCAGAATTCTTAAATAATTTCCATTAAATCAACGGAAAAAATTAAACTGTCTAATGTCACAATCGTTACTTAAATTTTTAAAAGTGATAAATCCTTATAAGTAATAAAATATGAGAATGAATTCCTTTTGTAAAGTTCTTTAGAAATAATGTAACCATCTAATAATTTCTACTTTGGCGATGGCTAACATTCTTCATCAACACAGAACGAAATTTTTAAACAGCAAAACAAATAAATAAAATAAAATAAACAAAAACAAATTTTGAGATAAACACTATTAATTTTTTTATATTAGTAGGGAAAGTAATACTTTATGGGCTAACTTTAAAAATTATTACCGACTTTGCAGAAAGAGAAAATGAAAATTATGAAAACTATTAAGACATTTGTCAAGTTAATGTAGCTTCAAATTTTATCATAGTCTGTGTATTTTCTGTAGGCCATTCAGGGTCACATTTTCTACCTCGTTACTATAGTTTGTATATTTTCTATAGGCTGTTCCAGGTCACATTTTCTACCTCGTTATTGGTTGTCTGGCACCAGAGACGCGGTGGAAAATGTGACCTTTAATCGCCTACAGGAAATTTAAGCATTTCATTTCCACAGTTTTCCATATTTCCACAAATTATAGTGGATTTTTCATTATTATTTAGCTCTTTCCGAGTATGTGATGGGATTTGATAATACTTACTTTGACTTGAAGTGGATTTTAACGAGTATCCAAATCATAACGAAATATCGATAAAGGTGAATGAATAATTTTAAAATGAATAAATGAGTGTAAACTTATAATTTTTTAGTTTGAAAGGAAATGTTATTTACCTGATTGGAAATAAACTTTAAAAAAATGAAGTCTTTTAACGACAAATAATAAGCTGAATCGAAAAGGATTAACTAGAGCATATTAATAACACGGGAAAAATATTCTAAGATCAATGCTATGAGATTCAAACCGGCAATTTTAAATAATAATAAATGTACCTCAAAATGCTGCATAAAAAAACATCTGAAAATTTTAGAATTCTTAATCAGTTATTCACTTTGCTTATTTAAATATCAGATCTCCCAGCGTCCTGGCATAAGGGTAGCGCGTACCTACCGTGATCTGGGAGTCCCGGTTCCGGTATGGTTCGAGTCCCGGTTCGGGCATGGTTGTTCTTCCGCTGTTCTATCTGTGAGATATGTGAATGTGCCCTCCTGTAGAAAGGGATGTGCAATCTAATGAGTGTTGCGTTAGTGGCAAAGTCGTACGCTTGGCCCTAGTTGGCGCAACTAAAAAAAACAAGAGACCTCTTCCAATCGGCTTAAATCGCTGCCTTCGTAACTTCGGGCTTGTCTAATGGCAAGTGCCATAAGAAACAACATATATCAGATCCTGATTATGACATCAAATTAGGTGACTTTACTGCTACGTCCATTTCTAACATAACATAAATTGAAACAAAAACATCAGTAAGTAAACAAAACAGTTTAGTAAATCAAGCCATCAAACTTGTTTCCTTCTTATTTTCAGAATATTCAAATTTATTCCAAATTAGTTTCTATTTCTGACTTTCGTTAATTTAAGAAACCCTAACGTTTCCCTAAGTATGGTCACTTATAATCTCATCTTATTTTCTGTTAAATTATATGGTAATTTCTAGCAATAAAAAATATATAAAAAATTCCACCTTAAGCTAAATAATTTATTCCTACACATTCAAAATTGATAAGCAATAATTATTTTCTTCATATATTTAAATAAAGAAAAACGAGAATGCCTTCCATAGAAATCAAATCGAGTATTTTAAAATGAAATAAATAAATAAGTGAAATTAATCGTGTCTTGAAAATGCTGGCGAGCCGTGTAATCTTAAACGCAATCTGAAAAAAAAGCGTCACAAAAGAAAATGGCGATGTAAAAAAAGTAAAGAAAGAAAAAATAGAGAAGAGAAAACTGAATTTGATTTTTGGAGGAATCGGCAACCAGCTTCCCCCGCTTCTATGACAACACCATGATGCGAATGTCATTGAAACCTTATTACACGAGACACACCTCCACCCTTCTCTTCCAGTTCTCTCCCTGCTCTTCTTTTTTTTAAAGAAAAAAATTCTTTTTCCTTCGCATTTGAGAGAAAAGCGAGCTTAAAAGCGCGTAATGAATTTGAAGTGAAAAGCGTAAAAAGGCGACACAGCCACTGCGATACGTCTACAGGTTCGGAAGGCTATAATTGAATAGGGTTCCCGTCACCTCTCGTTTAGATTCGGCCTAAGTGGGTTAAAGCCCGCTAATTCGATCAACTGAAAATCCAGAACACCGGCTTCTTTCTTCATTACGACCTGCTCTACCCCCTCACGTCGACCTCACCCCCACGCCCTCAGCATTCTTTATTTTATTTTATTCTTTTCTTTTTTTCTTTATCCATCGGATCCTCATCGTCTTTAATTACTTGAAGAATCGAGCCTCTTCTCTTCCCCTGCATTTTCTTCCCAGGGGGTCGTCTGTTGCTGTTGGCTGAATTCGCAGGGTTGGATTTGCAAAAATTCGAATTCCACTTTGTGATGGGACGAAAATTAGATTGAGAAAAAAAAAAGAAGATTAGAAAGGAAAAAATAACTAAGAAGTAGCTCACATATACACAAAAGAAAAGCGATTGTCAAAAGAAAGTTAAAAATTAAAAAGTAAAAAAAAAAAATCGTCGGAAAGAAGGAAGAATATTGGAAGATGCACATAGTGTACAGAGAAAAGCGAATATTGAAGTTCAGGATTTTTAATTAAAATCTAAATAGGATATCTGGTATCTTCGTTCAGCAATGTCAAGGGTATGGAGAAAGTACGGTACGGAATTGGAAAAATCTTCATTGCTTTTAAATTGAAAATTGAAAAGAAATGTTTTAATTTGCAGGGCTTGAATGGCGGCCTAATTAAATTAGATCGGATGTCAGAAATATATAATTTACACTATCCTCTATGCATATAGAATTTCTTCTCCCCCTTTTTTACTCCAATTTCTTTTTTTTTTTTTTTTTATTTTTTTTTTGCCAAGGAGAGTAAGCGTGTCTAATAATTGAAAAATTATCTCAGCTTTTGATCAATTTATCTAATTTTTAGAAAATATATTATTTCAAGATTTTTTTAAGTTTCTCTCAAAGATTAAGAAGATTAGTTAAACAAAATTAGGTTGAAACTTTCTCCATTATTAAATACTGTTTTTGTTTTAGTTTACATTGGATAATTTTTTGTTTTAATTATATAAGAAGAAACAAACTTCTTTTGTTAGTGAAAAAAATAGCTCATGTTAAAGTGTTTAAAAGATTTTGACAGGAAGATTTACTCGTGATATTAAACTTAAGAAAATGTTTTTAGTTAGAAATAAGGCGCATAGTTTAAGTATCCAATAAATGAATTAATTAATTTAATTTTAATATTAATGCAATATTTGAAAAGAAGGAAATCAGTTAAAATATGATGAAACCTTTTATTTACTAAATTTGAAAGTTATGGAAAATAAAAAAACAGTATTTTTTTGGTGAATAGATAATGATTTTGCTTTAAAATAAAGTAAAATTAAAATTCTTAAACGATATCGTAATGAGAAATAGCAGAATTAAAATTTATTAAATGTTGGCTAATCTAAGTATTGATTATTTCTTATTGAAACTAATTACAATACAATTATTCCTATACCATTTGATTAAATTTTTGAATTTCTTTTATAAATATCAGCTCCTTAATTCATTATTTGTATAAAAAAGGGGTTTTAATTATTACTATTAATGTACCGATTGATTACTTAAAAATATGAAATTATAAGATATATTATATTACTAGACATAAAAAAATGAAATTATAATATTAGAAATAATAAGATATGAGATGAAAAAAAAAATAAAACAAAGTTTTTAAACTTTTGTAAAAAATCTTCCGTACATTTATTTATTTGTATGGGAAACTTGTAACATTTGTAACAAATTTCTGCTCTGTTTCCCAAATTAAACACTGTATTAAAAAGCCATGAATTCAAAATGGAAAAATTATATCTACTTATTTTAGATATCAGAATTATTGGAAAGTACGCATTTTTAATATTAGCACTGATGATGTATAATGTGCGTGTAGAAATATATGAGTAGCAGCCATAATTTGAAATAATTTTGATCATTTTAAAGTTTTTTTTAAAGAAAGGTTAAAGGAAGATCGTTTCAATAGGTTTGGAAATTTAAGGAAAATAGTTTTAAGGATTTTTTTTTTTTACATCAAACGAAAAAGTTCTTAAAATAAATGAATGCATAAATGAGTTTAAAAAATAACTAAATCAAAGTAAAATTGAAAATCTCCATTAATATTAACCATTAATTTGACAAGATGTTTTTTCAAATATTTTTTAATTTCTGTGTGATACAGTGTTGCCAAATAAGAATTTTATTTCTTTTTACCGTAATATAAACACATTTTAAAGTTTTTTGTTAGATATTTAAGCCTTATAGAAGTTTTCACAAACCCGCCAGATTTTATTTATTTGATTGTTC
>JAPMOQ010032104.1:7696943-7750066 GCA_026543055.1 Argiope trifasciata | reverse complement strand
ATATATAATTTTCCATTTTTGAGATAATTAATGTCCGTTGTGGCGAACGCTGACAATTATGTTTATTATGATTTTATTTATTTAATTGCTCGTTGTAGCGGACTTAGCCAAATTACGGGCTAAAATGCGAATATGTACGTGTCTACGTCTTTGCTCCGCAAGAAATATTGCTGTACATGAAGATACATAATTTTGCTCAAATATATTTTGAAGGGTTGGAATGTGGGCCACCAATTGTTTTGAAATCTCAGTTATTAGAAAGGAATCAGGTTTTTGGACTTAACAAAGGTAATTCAGGATCTTTTTAACGAAATTTGTACAACATTTCAGAATTTCTAATAACTTTTTATAGGAATTTAATTGTTACAATTATTTCCTAATTCTAAATTTTTAATTATTTTTAAATATAATTTGCAATGATATTTTTTATTTTCTTAAAAAATTAAAACCTGATTTTGTTTGTTTTTATCAAATCATTAAATTCATATTTCATTATTAAAGCTAAAGTTAATGATATTTGCCTTCATTGACATACTCTAAAGCAAGTTTTTCACGCTCCTGTAGTTTGATGTTTTAGGCTTTTATTTTAAAACATGACTTTTCGTCTTATATTCATTAAGTCAAGCATTTAATTAAGTATTTCATTTCATATATTTTATTTAATAAATTATTTTCTCAAATAGGCTTATAATTAATATTCTAGGTAACCGAATTCTCCATTAAATAACAAACGCAATTGATCCCTACACTTACATAATTTTATTTTTAAATGATCATGAGATTTCAATATTCATTTTTATATCCTTCTAGAGAATTATTTAATTTCTTTTCCTCATTTAACAATTAAATAATGATTGATATAGCATTGTTTAATAAGATTTCAAAATTGAAGTCAGCGAGAATAGTTATTCCTGAAAACTAAATCTATCCACAATCCTGAACCACGAAACAACAGAATGGCGAAAGGAGAATTCACGTGTTCTTAGGAAGCTCACATAGTACAATTATATTAATATAAATTATTATATACAAGTAAATTTAATTCAATGCAATAGTATAAGGAATTACAAAGCTATAAACTTTCTAAGTTATAAACATAAAAGGAGTTATT
Source organism: Argiope trifasciata (assembly GCA_026543055.1). Lineage (NCBI taxonomy): Eukaryota > Metazoa > Arthropoda > Arachnida > Araneae > Araneidae > Argiope > Argiope trifasciata. The sequence continues at coordinate 7,748,955 of JAPMOQ010032104.1, read as the reverse complement.
GTTCAAAAAATAAAAAATGGCAAGTGACCAAAGCCAACATCAAGAATTTCGTCCTAAAGATGGATACGTTATTCTTCAAGTTTTAGGTAATCAGGTATAAAAATTTTGAAAATTTTAGGTAATTTACGCTGTAAAAATGAATTTTTGCTGAGAGACTTCAGGCAAATAAAGCTGTACGCATCTGCAAAAGAAGAAAATGAAAATCTTGTAAAAATACAATTAAAAACGGAATACTCTGCATTATCAAAATCTCCATAAAAACAGTTCGATGAATTTAATAATTTAAATCTGAAAAGATAAACAGAAAAAGGCTCATGGCTAGTAGTAAAAATTACAAAATCAAAGTAGATGTAGATTAGACTCCATATGCAATTGTTTCTCTTTCCGTCTTAACCATTAAATCTTGAAATTGTTGACGATATTTACCAATTAAAATCAAATTAAGAATATACGTATAAAGAAGAGAATCATATCATTCTTTATCATATAAATGCAATAAGAAAATAGAATTTTTGTCGATATGTTCTTTATTAATAAATATAGTTCCACCACTCCATGTTGGCAAAATTTAAATTGATCATTTTACAGAAGCAAATATTCAATCATATAGCTTTTTGTCACCTTATAAAGAGGGAAAGACATTCATTTAGAATAAACAGTTCAAAAGTAATTGACACTACTACCTTTAAGTTGATTATAAGATCATATTAGGAAATTGTCCTTAACATTAAAATTAACTTATGTTAATTTGAAAACGATTTATAATTGTGGTATCTATATTACGGTCAAGTTAGACATCTCAGTGCCATAAAAAATATTTGTACTTCATCGCTGAATTTCAAAAGCATGGAGTATCTTCGACTCTATAACAAGGAAGATTGAAATTAATAAGTTAAAATTAATAACTTATTGGTTCAAATTTTTCAAATCTCATGTTATAGATTCTTTAGAATAATTTTACTTATTCGAGCAAACGATAAAATTCATTGCTATGCTGTCATATAAATTTGAAATTTAAAAGAAATTTAAAATTGAAAGCAAATCAAAAATAGAAGATTATGCAACAATAGCATAAAACATTGCTGTACATGGAATAAATAATGGTATATGGCATTAATTCGAAAAAATTAAGTCGAATATATGAAACCACAAGCATACTTTTAGTGTAGTAAGAAAAATTAATGTAATGCAACCCTGATAGAAATTTTTAAAAACCTTTAAATCCAGTGAATAATGGATTGTATTTCTAATTGATAACAGCTGTATTTATAAAAATAAATTTAAAAAAAAAAATGAGGCAGGCCGAAATCAAGTTACAAACAAAATTATAAAGTGGTCTATCTGATAGTCTTCTCCAACTTTCACTAGTAACATCATTTATAATTTGGGACACTAAATAAAAATTAATTCTACTATAACTAATTCCTTGGTCAAGAAAACATTTCCATTAAATAAATTTAAAGAGATAACAAGCAGATTTGAAAAGTAAAGACCAAATTTGTAAAATAGTTGTTTATAAAATGTAAATAAAATATTTGTATATTTTTACATGTAAATAAAATATTTATTTAACAAATTCTTTTTTTTGAAAATAGAAAATAGAATCATTTGAAGTAGGAGATACTCAGCAGATACTGCCATTTTTTTCAAAGTAAAGGAGTAATATGAGAATCAGAATAGTATGTTATTTTGTAAATATATTATCGTTTTCTGAAAGGTATGTTGAAGAAAGCCTTTGTTTAAAAAATAGCATGTTAAATAATCACTCTCGCTGATATAAGCTTCTCAATTACCCCAGAGAATATTGGATAGAAAGGGAAACTTGTTTCAACTTCTGATAAGAATAATGAATCGATTTGGAGTTAAATGAAAATCATTTAAAATGACTAAAAACTATTGTAAAATATTCAAGAATGTATTTTACTGCTTTCTTCCAATTATTTCTATGATATTAAATTGTATTATATTGTGTCTCAGCAAAAATGTCTTCTATTTTGTGGAAAGTCACTTAAAACTTTGCATAACAATTTAATATTTCAATCTTAAAAATTTTGATCATTTTAAAAAGCAAAAGTTTGAAAAATTATGTTTATAAAAGCATAAATGACTGAATATTATAGAATATAAGATATTAGAGGCTTAAAAACTCACATTAAAGTTAGTAAGAATAGATAGTAATAAAAATTTAGTAGTTCATTACATTTCAAGTAAAATATTCAATTTATTTTTTAATTAATTTTGTTCAGACTTACATCATCTGAAAATATACTCTTTATCCTTATCATCGATTTCAGTCTGGAATGTAGTGTAATTTAATAATGAATCTGGAATACGACTTTTACCTGACCTAGAAAAATCATAAACTGATTATCCTTAACTGATGAATTATTCCTGTAACCAAGATCCACAAAACAATTTCTGGACTAACCATATCAAGACATCAATTACAAGCTTTTGTTTTCCCAATCCGAAATTTCTGCTTCTATTTAAATACATTTCTTCAATTTAATTACTCATTAATTACATCCTAATGAGTTTTGGCGTAGCGATGCAAATCGCGCGATTGGAAATGACAGCTTTAGGGAATTTCACCATAGGAAACCAAAATTCAAGCACACTTTAAAAAAAGGAAACAAAGCCTATCCAGTTTTGAATTAAATTTTTAACTCTCAGAAGGAAAAAAAGGAGAGCTGGAAATCTCTCTTAAGAACATGTACGAAGTAGAAAGAAAACAGCTTGCTTATGGATGGATAGTTTCGGAGATTTCTATTACAAAGTACAGTTCATTCTTTAGTCGACAACGTAACGATATATATTTCCTACCCCTCAAATGCAATATTCAAGGGTGCTCCTGATGTAAAAAGATGCTTCTTTTCATTCGGCATCCTTCCTTCCTGATGTGGGGGGATGTACTTACTCATCCACCCTCACCCTCACATTGGTTCCACAAGAGCATAGAGAGATTCCCCTGAATAAAGAAAATGTTGGTTTCGAATTTCGAGCGGACATCATGTGTCATCCGCAGATGAATTTACCAACTTGCTATATTCTCAGGCAACCCGGAATAATCTTTGATGCCTACAGAATAAAATAAAAAAAAGAGTTCCGCTGATCGAGTAGAATAATTTGGAGTGAACGGAAAATACCCTGAAGATTTCAATGGCTTACGTAAAAGACAAATGGCGGTTAAAAGCTACTCCTGTTTCAAATCTTGTAGAACCAACAAGTCTCTTTTTTATCAATAGAACTTTAAAACTCTGCTTCGTTTTAATCATTACTCTTGAATTAGATCTTTTATGTTTGAAGATAGAGATTACAATATTTTTTTAATATACAGCTGATGCCCTTCTTAGAATTATTACATATCATTATTCTTTCAGCTATATATCCCATAATTGGATTTTAAACTTTTTCTGTAAATCTTGATTTTTCTTTCATTATTGTATTTATCTCTTCTATCAGAGAACTAACATAATTTATATTAACAAAGTATTTCGTATAAATGTTTTTATGCGAATGCATTTGGATTTATCTGTATTATGTGAATACATTTGGATTTATTCTAATTATGTGAATAAATTTAAATGTCTTCATTCTACATAAACGGCAACATAAATAACCTGCCACTGCATTAAATTCTTCCTGCTGATTAAATTCAAAATTCAGCCCAAACCTATAAATTCAGTAAAGAAATTATATACCAAATTTCATTTGATTGTCTCATTCCATTTTTTTTAATTATCTTTTTTTCACACATAGATCTGATTTCAAAAATAGCATTATAATACTCAAAGAGGTGGAAAAATTGGAAATCATTAAAATCTTTGGGCTAATTATTTGATGATTGCTTTATTCTTTATTTGTAAGCGAGGAATTAAAAAAACCTTTCAGATAAAATATCTAATTTGTCGGTTAAAACGTCTGATTTGTCTTAAATATACAATAAAAAAGGCAATTATGGTGATTGCAATTTCAATTCGTTATAGTAAGCACACAGAATTTTAAACATAAACTCTAACATGTTTTGGTATTTGTGTAACGTCATTTGACCCAAAGTACCAAAAATATTAATTATGTAGATTCTATTGAGTTAAAAATAGATGATAGTCATAGAAAACAGAAAAAAAAACATATTTATAATGCAAAATTATAAAAAATATTTTTAAAAGATTTTAATGAAATTTTTCTGATTTCTTATATCAGGTGTAGGTAGACCACAAATTCAGTTGTAAACATTCAAGGATATGATATTCCTATATATGTCTGGCATCTTTTTTATTATTATCATTTTGGTTCAAGATACCGGAATGGCATTATGTGAAGAAACTATATTATACCCAAACATTAGTAATATATAACAGTGAATTACTGAAAACTGCCTATTCTCAACTAAAAGAGGGAATAAGAAGAACGGCAGCTGCGTGACAAGACATTTTGGTGCCCCCCCCCCCCCTCACTGAAAAAAAACTTTTATATCCTAGATGGTTGTTATACTTTTTTTAAAGAACTCATTCTTAAATCCCAACATCTCAAGAAATTTCCACTCAGTTAAGCCTAAGTCCATTGAAGTATCTTTGCAACAGACGCTATTCGGGATTAGCTTCCTGTCATTGCTAGGCTTTCGGGTGGATGTATGTTAGGCAAAAATCAATAGAGCGTTCTAATGGAAACGATATCGAAAACTTCTGTATCCCCCTGACTGTCCGGGGGTCCCCCAAAGCATCACTCGCACCTGCATAACTCTCATTGCCTTGAAACGTTTTACCCGAGTTCTGGCACCTTCGTCGGCTTTTCTGGAATCATGGGTTTTGATGGTCTGAACTACACAAGGGCAGCTGCCAGTCGAAATTTTGGTTTCTCTTCGCTTCACCAAAATAATTTTTCGCACGAAAGATGGGGAGGTTTTTTTTTTTTTTTTACCTCTCTGTTTGGGCTTGATTAGGTAAATGCTGATGTTATTCCCATTTTATTTTATTTTCATCAAAGATTTTCGCTGAAGTATATTTCATCTTTATGGTTTACAGGAGATTATTTTCCTCTATAAGAATTTTAATAACTGACTTTCTTAAAAATAAATTTATTAATGAACTGCACATAACGACACTAAATTTATAATATTAAATCCTTCAAATATAATTTATTAATTATTTAATGTATTTAAAAAATTATTAATCAAAAAATTATTTACATATTTTTTTTTACTAAAAAATAAATTTTTGACTTTATTTTGGTTTGACAAGTGATGCATGTTTCTTCTGAAATGGATACTCGTATAATGTCCATAGATTATGACTTTTTATCTTCGACTTAAAATCAGAGACTTAAATCTTGGCTTATCTGAAACTTAAATTTTATTGTCGTTTTTCGTTGAGTAATCGCTTGTTTCAATAAACATAACATGTTGTGATTTTGGTACGTGTTTGACAGTGGGATACTTAATCTGTAGAACTTGGTTCATCCACAAATACTAATGAAAATGTACTCATAAATTTTGAATTGTTTGTGAATACAAAAGAAAATGGAATGGTCTTATTTACAAAATAATTTTGGTATATTCTTTGCCTTTTAAACTAAATAAAATTCTAAAGGTGTTTTTTTAAGAATTGCATTCATTTACCTGCTCTTTGAATCGTATCCCCGCTAAAACTATAATACATGAATCTTGATTCTAGCATTTGTTCATATCTGTGCTGCTAATTTTTCTTGTAAAATGTCAATTACATTTATTTTTTAATATTATCAGTTTAAAAAAAGTTTTTACTAAATTCTTGAATACTATGGCAAATATATCTAACATTTGATGTCAAAAGTAAGTAAATAAAAAGTTTTATTTAAGTATGTGAGCTTATCATATAATATGTACAAAGATATATCTACGTATACATATATTTGTAGAGTTTATATAAAGATGAAAATTGGGTATCCCGCAAAGTTAGAAAATATATTATCCAAGCAATTATGTTTCAAATGGTCTTATGATGTACTTAACTAATGTTGTACTAACCGACTCTATGAAGAGAGTTTACTTAGACAATGAATTGAGATGATTCAAGGCTTTTAAATTAACACAAGCTTGATATTTATCTCAGTTTGATGGTTAGAAACATTTTTAAGGTAAATGCTAAATATTAATTTATACATTATTATGTTTATAAGTTATGCATATGTATTCTATTTAAAATAATCTAAAACCACCAGGGAACCAAATAGATTTCAAACACCGGTGTTGTTAAATAAAATTTTATTAATATTTAGCTTCAAAATAATTGTAGGTTGTATGTGTTAAGATGCCAAATTCTCTCTAACAAAAATTGATTGTTGAATATAAAAAATTGTTACTTATAAATGAAGGCAAGGAATTTCTTAATGTTGATCTGGTTTCTGCATATGTTTTTTCTTTTCTTTCTCCAGATCCTATTAGCTACTCAATTTTCAGAACTCATTAATTTTAATACAACATTTGCAAAATTTCTACGAGCATTTGGAATTCTTAAGACAAAAGATTGGAAATAACTCTTTTGTATGTCTCAAAACATCATTCTCTTGTTTCACAACACAGAAGTGGCTCTTCTCAAAATCTAAATAAAACAAAGCTCTGTTTTCAAAAGTAATTATGCATTTATAACTGGAATTGTCTTGAAATGCCTGGTATATTTATTCCCTCGTGCCTCGTAACCGAAATGACTTTTGTAATCTTCCAAAAATCTAGTATTTGAGCAACATAATCAACCTTCTGGTTTTCGTTTAGTGAACTAAATCACCTAGTGGATTAATTGTAAACTGAATTATGTTAAGTTAAATAATGAGAAGGTAATTAGTTTAGTAGTAAGTTGTTCATTACTTATATTTAAAATCTAGAGATATCACTTAAATTATCTTAAAGTAGAATAATGATCTGTAAATAAAATGTTTATTTTGTAAGTATCCTATTCTTTAAATATTATTTTAAATATCAGGACATGTTTTTATAAACAATTAATAGCCTAAATATTTAAGCTTGTGTCTTTCAACATTTTGATATTTGAATTAAAAATAATATAAAAAATTAATTATTTTGCCTTTTCTTTTATTAAAGAACCTTATTTTTAATAGTTATATTTCTATTCTCTAGATGAAATTATTTAAATAATTGACTTTTTTTAAAGATTAATATCCTAATAAAGCGAAGAATTTAAACATCATATAACATTAAATATATATAATTTATTATGAAAAGAAGTAAGCAACAAATAATTCCTTTTTAAAAAAGATTTTGATTTCACCTTTCTAAGATGCATCCTCAGTTCTACTTCTGAAAGTTTATAGTCGTTCACGCACAAAAAGTTCTATTGAGAAGAGTGCGGTGGCCGTGTTGACCAGTATGGAGGAGAGAAGGAGGGATTCATTCATTCTCGAAATGAATAATGTAATACTTAAAATGGGCTGGGTTCCTATTGCGCTTGAAACTCAACTAATGATATAGTGGATGCTAGATTTCTTGTAAAAAGCATAACAGCATTTTATTTAAAATAATTTAATAATTCAATTTTTTCAGATGTTTAGTCTTCAGATACAAAATATTTTGTATCCGTATTTCATGACTAAAATCATTCCCCACAATGTATTCATTCATGTATTGGTTCCACATCCTGTCGGACCAAATGCGAGCTTGATGTTGTAATATGTTTGAAATTTTCGAATATTACTTCCGATTTTTTTTATATTTACATGATTTAGATTACTCTTAGAACACTGCAACAATTAAAGTAACTTATTCTTGATAAATTAAAACATCTTAAAAACTTATAATTTTTTTAAAGAACTGAATTTTTTAATTCATTAAAAGTATTTCATTTTTAAACATCATTTTCATTTAACATTAAATATCCAGTTAGAATGAATTTTTTTATAACTATTGGTAGTAATCAGTTATAATTATCAGTAAATAAATTATCTGAAGTATTAATTAAATGATCATTTGACCAAATATATTTATTTAAAAATCGATGAAGATGATATTGTTTCAAAACAACATTTAAAAATGCTAATAATTATCTCATGTGTATAAACTAGCTTTTAAAAATCATTGAATCAAATACTTCTCAATGATCTTTGTAGTTTGTATGGATTTCCAGAAAAATATTCTAACCGTATAACAATCAACAATAAAGATTCTCTGACTTTTCTTAATTACTCTGAAAACAGCTGCAAAATAATAATTAAAATATCTAAATTTATGACAGCCTTCATTTGAATAATTCTTAATGGGACCAATTAATAAAATAGTCATTAAAAATTGCCATTTATCACTTAAATAGTTCCAATCATATTTTAAATGATTGGAACTATTTAAGAGTTGTTTTTTCTGTAAGATTTAATGATTAAAATTGTCACATTTTTTCAGAATCGTTCCAAATTCTTTTACCGATTGTAGTAAAAGATAGAACAAATGGAAGTATATATATACAGTCTTCAATTTAGATTAAGATAATCTCACGATTTACTTATAAATTAAATTTTTACAGTTTCATTATCTTCTAGATAATTCTCAGATCAAATTATGCGTTTCCTTATCAATGTATTTTCTACGCAAATTTCATTATCTTTACTATACAGTTTACGCATCAAAACATTTTATTTTATCATATACTATATTATGATAATATAAATAATAAATTCCATTTTTAAAGTCTTTTTATCTTTCTGGCTTCTTTCAGCATATTCTCCATCTCTCCATTATTGACTGATATGCTCTTTCCTGCATGTTTTATTTCAGGCTCCGGGGATATAATTAAATTTTTCAACAAGTCGGTACAGCTGAACCTTAAAGAACAAAGTAGCACCTGATACTTTTAGAATTTACTATCATAGATATGACATGTATCTTCATCGTTTATCTATCTTCATCGTTTACCAACCAATACTGCAACAAAGCAATATTTTCCGCGACCTATTATAAATAAAACATACTTTTTCTATTTGTATTGCATGTAGCTGTCAGCTTATGAAAAATCTGAATGTAATAGCGCACGCTTTTTTTTCAATTTATAATTTATAGTTTTTCAATTTGTACAATACCATGCTCACTATTTATTCTCTTTAAAGAAACAGATGGATTAAGAATGATTGCAATCTTTTCGTTTTATATTAAATCTGTTATATCAGAAGGCCATCCAGAACGTTCTTTAATTTTAAAAGTATGTTCAAAGTTTTCCTATGAAATCTTGGTGAAAAATCAATTAATTTAGGAATTTTCGATTTATGCATGAAATTTTCTTCACTGTTCATAGCTCTGTTATAAATGTTATTATTAATGTTTTTTGTTGTCAGTATTCTTCAACATTACTTGCAAAACAAATTTAACTAATTAACACAAAACCCGAAACAGATAAATGTTTTAAATTCGCTCTGTACCTTATGGTTCCTCGTATGAAAGAAAATGTTCTCTGCTTTCACAAATTTAACTGCAATTTTGGTAAGAAAATATGAAACGAATGCATTTTTAGTATGTTAATAGAAAAACTGATGAATGCAACGTTGCTTTTTCTCAAATTTTAATGAAATATCTTACAGTAAAATAGAATACTGCTATGATTTTATTTAGTAATTTTCAAGGTCTGGCAAAAGTATGCACAGTCAGCATTTTAACATTCTCAAAATGCAACTGTTTATTCCTATATGGAGATAAAACCCAAAGATAAGAACTATCTAAGCAACAGTACTAAAGCTTAAAATATTGGGAAAAAGTTATTCCATGGGACCTCACAGCCGCATGACGAAAACTTCATTACATCTCTTGTAAATAATTTCAAAAACTTGATTATAATTATTTATTTAAATAACTATGATAGAATTAGTTTAATACCTATTTCATTTTAAGAATCTTCGCTTCATTGGCAGTAGTGTATTGAAAAACTCTTTTCTTTTTATAATTAAAAATTTATATGTTTCACTAAAAAAAATTGATTTGAATTTCTCGAAAAACTATCTGATTAGGAGCTACATTGGGTTACTTTAGTATATATCTTGAAATTCTGAATCAAAGCATGTGAAAAAGAAAGATGTATGGGTAGGTACCCCATTTCCCACACTTCTATGTATTAAATTTAACATTCTACGAAAGATTTAATTGGATCTAAAACTGTGTTCAGAAAAAATTGCGTTTGAATTCCTGATAACCTGGTTCAGAAACTTAACCTTGAAACAAAGCAGCAATTTTTTAAAAATAAATTGATGCATTTCAAATTCCCATCTCCCCCCCCCCCCTTGCCAATACGGAGGCCGAAATCATACGTGAAACAAAAATAAGCCTGATGATAATCTTACATACATCTTATGTTTCTTTTGGAATCGAGTCTTGAGCCCTCAGTAAATTAATTCTACCACAGAGATTCAACCACTAGATCACCACTACAGGCTTAACTAGCTTTTCCGAACTGATAGAATTATATTTTCGTAATAAATTGGGTTAAAAAGATTAAATGCTTTTTACATTTCCTTTCATAAGTTGTCTAAATGAAACCACAAGTACATTTTAAAATAATAACAGTGTATGGAGTTAAAAATATAATGGGAAAAAATTGATTAAAGTTTCAAAAACAGTTTTTAAGTAACATAAGAAAAGAAAACATACCAGTCACTTTTTCTATTGTTTTATCTGCTACTTTCTTAAAGTAACTGCCTTTAATTTAGCTAATAACAACTTTTTCATTCATCTTATTCAAAATGATAAGCTAAAAATGCAGAAAATAACTGAAAGTTTTAAAATGAAAATCTTCCGTTATAGAAAAAAAAATATATGGTCAATAAGGCATCTATTGAGAAAGAAAGTGGATGCCTCGAGCTAAAATAAACTATTGTTCCTGTTTGACAGAATTAAAAATTATTTTCTAGGAGATGCAATTTTTTATAATATTTTATCGTTTCTTTTTTTATGAAAATTTCAATCAAGCATTCGATTTTTGTTGTTAGGAAAACATGGAAAAGCGGAGATTTCTTACTTTTACGTTATAATAACAAGTATTAAATATTTTCGTTTTAAAAGTATATAGTTTCTAGTGATGTTACCTTTGAAACGGATTTTTATATTTTTTGTTCTAAAATATTGTTTTTAAGTACTTATTCATTCCTTAAATATAGAATATCTCCCCTTGTTCAGTGGAATTAAAAAGGAAATTCATTCCAGTTCCATTTCTTGTTGTTGAATATCTTTAAAATTCTTAATAAATAATACGTATAAACACATCCCAGATATTGTTTTTTTTTTTATCTTTTATTTTTCACGAAGAGCGAGTTATGAGTTTTTCAAATCTTCTTTTCTTTAATAAACGTAGAAAACAAGCATATGAGATATTTTTTATTTGCGAATGCACATTTTAATTGATTCCTAATCGAATTTCTTTGTAATTCAAATATATTTTTCCTTGATTTTCCATATTGTTAAGAGATCAAACAGGACTTGTTTTCATTAATTCGCAGTCAAAATTTAAAATATTAATTTTTGGTTGATTAAATGTCTATAATTTAGCAAATTATGGTCATTTTATTTTATGTTGATGGGCAGTAGATTAAAAACAGTGCCAGAAAAATATCTCACCTTTTAAAAAAAACTTTTGTGCAAGTTAAGTATTAATTAAGTATTTGTGCAATTTTATTATTAATGTTGAAATCATATGAGCTATTGTTCAATTCCAAAAGCTATACATCGCCATTTTTGTTTCATATGATTGAATTTAAGAGTGTATTTGTTAAATTTCGTTTGATTTAATTTAATGGTGCAAGATCAGTTTTGATTCTTTTACTTGAAACTACAAATAATGTAGACTAAAAGTCTTCTGGTTTTAAATGTTTGAAAAAAAAACTATTATATGAAATTGCAAATTTTACAGTCTCCAATAAATAAATACCCTCGTGAAGATGGTGATATTGAAGCAAGCTCAAAAGAATTTCAGATCAAATAATAAAATAATTAAGGATTTTTAGGAAAGTAAAAAAAGGGGGAAGGTTTTTTTTATCATATTCTAATACTGCATATTTTTATCAATGTCTCACATACTTTCCAAGCAACAATTCAACATGTCGAAGATGTCAAGAAATGCCTGATAGCCTGAATCTCTTAGAAATTTGAACAGTTATTTAAGGAGGACATTCGCTATTCTAAGAACAAGCAAGTAAAATATGCAAATAAAAATGGGCATTACCGTTTTCTCAAGATATTACTGTTTACATTAAGAAATATTAATCATCATGAGCTCATACCTGATGCCAGAGAATGAGAAATTATAAAGAGAATCTTTATTTTATAAAAATGATGGATTAAATAGTTGTCATTAAGAAAATATGGATTAAATAATTGTCGAGACAAAGAAATTAATTGAATTATCACAATTAAAAGTAATGTTGTAAATTACGTATATATTTTTTTAGTTTCCCCAAATTCCTTAAAAGATTGTGTGTCTACTAAATTGGAACCATTGAAAACATTATTTCAGTGATGACTTTTTTGAAAATCATTTTTTTTCTACGAACCTCTCCAGAAATTATGAAGGAAAAGGGTCAAAACTTTCATTTATTTTTAGTAAATTAAGACTAAATTTTTAAAATAAATAGTACTTAGTGATCATTCCCTCCCTCCAAAATTTTTCTTTTGCAAATTTTACAGCTCTTTATCCAAATTTATATAGAAAAATTTGCACCTGTAGAATTGCTACAAAAACATCCACAAACACTCATAATGAATCAAATATATATATCTGATGTGTTGTACATACACAGAAATGTATGTTGGCTTTTATTCTTAGCTCACAATCTTTGAAGTGAAGCACTTTGTATTGTTCTATGTATTTATTTGTTGTGATTATGATCTTTTTTTTTTACATTACTATATGTCCTACCGTTAGTGTGGTGTGGAGAGAAGAGAGCCAGTTCAGGGGTCATCCTTGTCATCTGATCACGATTCAAAATTACGAGGTCCTTCCCAAAATAGCCCAAGTGTTGCCTTATAACGGGACGTTAATATAACTAAACTAAACTAAACTAAATTTGTCATCATGCCATAATTTTGTCTATGTGGTGAAGTATGTGCTAAACCAAATGCAAAATAAATAATAAAAAAAGTGGTCGTACTGTGTAATAAACTGCCCATTTCAAAGTTAATCTCAAAACAGAATATTATAGGGACGATGTAGGATTGCGATTTGAGCTTATTGTTACAATTACAGCTTTGTTTTATAAATTATATGGAAATGAATAGAAAATTCATAATTTCATGAAAATTACAAATATATGGTTCGAAATATTAACTATATATTGAATATTATTGAAATATATTCAGAAACAAAATATGCCTATTTATACAGTCGTTGTTTTCCTTAGTTTCATTGTAAACCATTAAATGAAATTACGAGAATCTGACTAAAGATTTTTTTTTTAAAGTTATAATTTATTGTCTTAAGGTATCCGACTACATTCGAAGAAAAAGAATTTAAAAATTTAATTTTTAAAAACTATGGCTTTTAGATGTATTGTCAATTATAATACAAATTACAATAAATGCAACAAAATTATTTGAAAACATAATATCTTTTGAGAAATACGACTATTTGTAATAAATTCTAATAAAATTTAACTAAAACGGTTAACACTTTACACAAAATTGTAATGCAGCAATCCTATCTTACTTATAATAATGAATCTAAAATATAATAATGAATGAAATGAACCAAAATCTGATAAAAATCTTGATATGAAAAGAAGTTTTGGGTAAAAATATTTGTATATATGCATTTTTTTTCCATAAATTCACAACTTAATTTTTCAAAAATGCCTATAAAGGAAAAAAGTATTTCACCAGCAATAAAACATTTGGTTCATTTCATTACCCATATTATTTAAAACACACTCTGAAATACTTCTATTAGTTCTTGAGATATAATGTTAATGGTGGAGAATTTTTATTAAAACTAATGTTATGAGACAACTGAAATTAAAAACAAATTTTGGATGAAAAAAATATATGAGACTCTGGATTATAGGTCAGGCCTTCCTTTTCGCAGAAAATATAAACCGTTATGGAAAGAGGAAAATCTGATCTACAAAAAATAACAAAAAAAATAAATAGTCATTGTGGTCGATAATCACCATTTTTAAGTTGATTGGATACCTTAAAAAATGATTGAAAAATATTTTACAACACTTATTCAATTCTACACTATTACTATTTGATACGATTGACTGAATAAAATTTTAGAATTAAACAGAGAAAAACGTAATCAAACAATGGCATTTCCTTTTAGAACTTAAAAGAAAAGAAGGATTTTGAGATTTAAAAAATATTAAATTTTAAAAAATATATATTTTAAGATTTAGTAATTAATTATTCATTACTTAATGAATTTTATAATAAAATTAAAATATGAAAAATGACTTTAATATTCTCTAGTTTAGTTTAGTTGTATTAACATCCCGTTTCGAAGTTACACTAGGGCTATATTGGGAGGGACCTCGTAATTTTGAACCACGGTCAGATGACGAGGACGATACCTGAGCTGTCACTCCCCTCTCCACACCAGATAGAGGACGTTTGACCTGATGGAATTAACGTGCAAGAGACCCCCTTACACGATGGTTCTTTGGTGGAATTGAGTCTCGAACCTAAAACCCTAAAGCCGAGATCTTACCACTAGACCACCGCGGGACTGAATAGTCTCTAGAGAAGTTTATTCTCGAGAGACCTTTATTCACTTATTTTAGTGAAGTTTATTCAAATATTCTAGAAAGAATTTATTCACATTATATTCCTAAAATCCAAAAATAGCAAAATGTTCAATAAATTTATTGAACATTTTAATGAAACTGTAACTGCACATGTAACAATTAAATTTTATTTAGTATGACCGTTTAATATTCTTTTTATTTAAAGAACTCCTTTCAGTTACTTATTTTTTACTTAATATCTTTTGTAATTTTAAACTAATCTACTTTTGATGCATAAATGCTATGTAAGTTTTTATTTCTTCAATTTAACCCACATCAAATATACTGCTTGAAATATTTACTGGAAATGTTTATAAAAGATTAAATTTCTTGCTCATTTCAACTCAGGATCTTTTTTTTATTTTGATTTCTGTTTATATAGCTATTTTTTTTTTATTATGTCTTCAATTCTTTGCTATAATCCTATTCTAGAATTCATTTCAAATTCGCCTAATTCTTTTAGATATGCAAAAGCATTTTTTATGAGTAACTTCCACTGTATTTATATCTTATTGTTTATTTTTCTATTCAAATAAGATGAAATAAAAGAAAATTATATTTAAAGTAGGTTATAGAAACTTCATTTTTGAATAAGCATCTGTAAAATCTTGTTTGATCATATTTATTTTAATAACAAACACGTAGAAAAAAAATTAATGCAAATATTATGAAATTATCAATCGTTATATTTGAAAAAGTTATTGTAAAAAACTGTTTTTCTATTATTAATGTGCGTGAAAAGATTTTCTAATTATTTGGATACATATGAAAGAAAGAATTTCTGATTTCGAAAATTGAACAATCAGTATTTACTTACTGGATGTTTTTATTTTTATAATGCGTCTATCAGAATCTGGCAATAGATTCTAATGTATTTGTGAAAGAATTTTTCTAGTTAGAATCTTAAGACTTTTAGTCATTTAAGCTCTCACTAATAAGTCAGGAAATCTAGAGACAGATATTGATTGAGGTTCTGAAAAGCCTCGTGATAGATTTATAAAAAATGTTACCGTATACTCAATCAAACGACTGTGTATTAAGATTTTGTACAATTTTGAAGACGTAGTCATTATCACTATCTGATGATAGTTTATTGAGGATAGTCTATTCGATTCAAAATAATCCAACTAAGCTACACATCTAATTTAATTTGATTATATTTTGGTCCCTTTTCAAAACATGTGCTACTTTAGTATGGACCTAATAATTTGAAGTCTTGGTCAAATGACGAGGGCAACGCTTGTTCCTTTCTTTAAACTACTAATCCATACTAACGATAAAACATTTGACTACGATGGATTTAATGTTTCCTAAACTCTTTTACTGGGATAGGAAGCTCTTAGATGGTTATCTTCTTAGCTGGAATTAGATTTCTCCAAAGACAATATGAAAAAAAAATATTCAGTTGTGTTATACTATTGTTTATTTTTTAAACAAAAAATACTTGCATTGTAATAGATGCACATTTAAAGAACACTTTTATACGAAATAATGTATATTTGGAAGCTCGAAGTAAAATGCTGCTGTATTCCTATATAAGATGTTCAGCTTTTTTATTTGTTGTGGCACAGGAGGAGTTTAAAGGTAATCGCATAAAATCACATGTTTGTAATTTTTCTCCTAGAAAATAAATAAGGCAATATTTGTGGTGGTTAAGCTCCACACAATTATCGTTAGTCGCTATGCCTTTAAGTCATATTACTGAAACTAAAGGTTTATGTAACTGAATTTTTTCAATAATGAATTTATTCGACTAAATCAATTCACACAAAAACGCGATGGCTTACTAAAATTAAATGTCCATGTCATCGAAACATTTACTAAAACGCTTTACTTTACGAAGCACTCGTCTGGCAATGATCAATGATTTTTTCTTTGCAATTAATGTCTGATAATTAATAATTTAGAAGCCATCTTACATCTTATGATTCAATCTAACTGCAAATTGTATCTACGAGGTTATATAATGTCATGTCTCTCTCCTTCCTGAAAGATGTACATCGACTTCCGAAACTAAACTGATGCGGTATTCTTGGCATGCTATATTTCGATATGAATTTTAAAAAAAATGAATGAAACAAATGAAAAACTATTGATTGCTAATAAAAGAAGATGTACAGAAGACATTTGCAGAAGATATATCAAAACAAGGGTAATATCATCTATGATAACTTTTCTCACACTTTCTGTATGCTAAATCTTATTTTTAATAGATAAGATTTAGCATACAGAAAAGAGAAATGAGAATGAACATTAAACATTTTCCTATTGACTAATTGGCAGCAAAATGAACTATACAAAAATAAATTTGGAATTTTATTGTTTGCTTGCTATAATTTTGAGATACAATCACGTACACATGACAAATATAATCCAAAACATAGAATAGATTTGAATCCAAAATTAGACACGGAAATAGGACTGTATGCTAAAATTCATCCATCTAGTTTGTGGTGAATTTCTTTTCCTTGCTTACCATTGCTCGCGAATAGAAAAAATGACAAACGATCCATCCACTGATAAATGTGATCAAAAATTCTAATTATAAAACCAAGCGCTAAATTTCATCTATATAGCGTTTTGTGAAAGATTAAGGTTTTAATTTGGAAGCACCTAGTTTCAGTAACCTTTTGTCCTCTATTCAGCGGAAATAAATGGATTAGTGATAAACCATACATGTTGAACGATATTTTAAAACTGTAATAGTAACTTAATTAGAAAGTACTAATAAATACATTTTAAATAAATTTGAGAGCGATCTGCTTCATCCAGTTATCATGTTCACATATATACATATAAACAGTTTTCCTAAGTAAATTTAACCCAAAATATTCTAGAAATTTTAATTTTAATGAAAAAGACTATATAGTCATGTTTTGTCATACACATATTTACATTCAAAATATGTCAACATACACATATTTTGTCTTTCTATTCTATTGCAATTTTGCTTTACTGAGTTTGCAAACGGTTCGTTTTTGCATACTGAATGAATTCTAAAATCTAGAAATTCATTAATATCACACTTTTCGACAATGGTATGTTTTCCTTGCTTCGATTACCTTTCTTATGTATACAAAAAATATCTTAAACTATTTATTTTAAATGCTTAATTATTCTCTATAGGAAAGTAAGATTTAAAAGCAAATTATTTTATATAAAAAAAGAATTTATTCTTCTTATTTTTGCATTATCCGCATTCCTTGCATTATCTTTTAGATTTGTAAATTATTTGTTAAATAATATTGCATGAGTATTGTATTACTGTTTCTTTCTTTAAAAGCATCCTTGGTATTTCTCTTTGATCAAAATTTCCGGAAATAATTTCGTTTATATTCTTATCAATGGAAAAAAACCCGGCAACACTATACATTATTTCTCCGAAACTTAATCTTCATTTATCAGTTTCCTAGAAAACGCCCATACATTAATTCATAATAAGGTTATTGTAACTCAAAAAAATTCCCCTCCAAATCAGCCGTAATTGTCTCTGTATCTTAATTAACGCAGAAACTCACTCGCTATCTTATCGCAATTCATCATCCGGTTCAAGGTTCCATGGGTGAAATGTCCGTTACATGATAGAAATTCTTTAAGTATTACCGCAAATTCCGTATTTAAACGATTTTCTTTGAAACAACTGTTTCATACCATTTTTCGATTCCATTCGAAACAGTTGCTTATTAGAATCCAATTTGTGCAAACCACAGATCCTATTTAAGAGATATTTCAGCCTACACGAGTTAGGTGCGGTACGAAAGTCAATTTCTGCAAAGGAATTCGTAGAATGATTAGTAGCGTGGCTCCGGATGCGGGTCCTCGCTGTTAAAAGATAATTGCCTTTTACACGGAAAACTAAACAGTAGTCTGCAACAACTGACGATTTTCCTCTTCAAGGTCGTTTTATCGGATTAGAACACGGACAATAGGCATGCCAGAATGGTCTGGATTTGATGAGCAAGGTTCTGTGTAATAAACCAGTTAAGTGGGAGGGTTCGGACATGAAAGTAAAAGGTCTAGTAAAACGTGCATTGTAAATTATACATTTCGTAAGGTTTTGTGGAAAGTTAAAGAGTGAAGTCTGAATGTAAAATGCTAGTTACTGCAGTTATTATTCAGCGTATAAAATATTGAGAGATTTTTCTGTTTGTTTTTGTTTTTGAAATGATGGAGTAAACGGGACATTAAGTGCTGGAAAAGGATAGTTATATCAAAAGTGATATGGTTTTAAAAGTGTTTTATCTAACTTTGAATACGCTGAATTTCTTTTAAAATACAAGGCAAAAGAGTTCTTATATATATATATGTGTGTGTGTGTGTGTCTTTTCAAGATATAACTCAACTAATAGTTTCAGACTTCTTTTTTAATCATTCATTTTTTTTTAAATTATAAATCTTTTATAAAACCTTTTTTAAATTTTTTAATCAATTAGTTAAAGTATTTAAAATGTGCAAAATAAAACTGTTATTTTTAAAGAAATTTTAAGTTTTATTGGAATTTTAAGTTTTATTAGAAATTTAAAGAATTATTGGTTATTTAAGGTTATTTTAAATTTTATTTTAAGTTTTATTAGAAATTTAAAGAATTATTGGTTAAACCACCACACACACACACACACGTTGTGATATGCAGTTATGATAACCTTGAGTATAAAAGAGTTCTCAGTATCCAAATTACATGCCACAATTATATATGCTTGCCATTTAAATTTCCGTCTAAATCAAATCTATAAATGAAAGTTGTTTAAAATTGTGCTGTGTATAGGCACATATCTTATACTTAGTAAATATTTAGCATGGATATATTTAATAGAAAAAAATGTTGCTAGATCATGGAGGTCATACAAAAAATTTTGTTCTATTTTTCACTTTACAAGCCTTTGTTATTTAAAGTCTCGACTGTAACACAGGGCTCTATTTTCTTTCAACCAATAGATTTTTTTATAAGACTTTGGAGCATGAATTTATAAAATACCAACAAATTTAACCCTTATTTGGTTTGCTGAGAATTTCTGTTTACTTTCTATTACAATTTCTTATGCATAAGGTTTTGTTCATACTATCCCTAAGAAATAAAAGGGCCTCAAATTATGAGAGATTTTGACAACTGACTACTATTCTTTTATTGAGAACATGTTAATATTGTTTCGTTCCATGATATCATAAAGTCATTAAATAATTTTGATATTCCCTTTTCAAGTTATTAGTTGCCTTTTGTGTTATTATAATTTAACCTTTTAATTTACCGAGTAAATTACAAAGATAATACACAAAATCATGCAACAAAATACAGAAAATAACACGATAAAGTATTTGATGATCTAATGAAAATTATTTGAACTTTATTCTAATAGAGAAATTGATTTTTGAAAAGCATGCATTTTTTTCCTTCAAAAACTGGTAAAATTCAGAAAGAAATTGCCATTAACAATTAGATTTCCATCATTGGAAAAAAAATTGCATTTTCAAACTTTTCGTAAATGTCAGTTTTGAGCAATAACATTTTTGAAAAATTATCGTAGAAAAATCTAAAAATCAAGCTTAATTTTGAATCTTAAAATCTTAAGTAATTTTTTTTTAAATCTGGTCAATCCTGTAGACTCACACTACCAAAGACTCAAAAATTACTAGATGCAGATCAAATGGTTTAACTTGTAGAGGTAAAAAATACGCATTATTTCTCCTTCATTATTACTTATGATTTTAGAAATAGATTATTATTACTTATGATTTTAGATCTCTATACAATAAATAATATAAATAAAATAAGAGTAATGACATTATAAATTCAAAAAAGTCTGTTGTGATCAGTAGTAAGATTTCATCTTTGGGGACCGAGAGTTCCAAGTTCGTTACCTTATTTCCCCGAAGATGCATCGTATATGTAGAATATGTAGATTGGGCTATATGTAAATCCATCTTTATGGGTAATATGCCCTTCTGATTATGAGAAGTGTAAAATTGGAGAGAGGATGCTTACTCTGATGTCATCATCGTCTTTGTCTGCGTCTGACAAGAATTCAAAATTGAATAATCTGATAAATAGCAGTATTTTTGTTATTTTCATTTGATATAATTTCATATAATTTTCACAAATATTTTTAATTCATATTATTTAACTAAGTTAAACCTCAACCATAAATTAAAAATACTACATTACAGTTTAAGTGGTTATATTACAAACAAATTCTTTATGGCTCCTGGACCTCTCTATTTATTTAATTCTTTGCAAAAGATATATCCTATTAATTATTTTTTTATTCAAAATGCTATGATTCCCAGCATTTGTAAAGCATGTCTCTGTATAAATATACGAAATACATAAAACCATCCAAATAGATATCTTTCTTGAATTTAATTCTCAAATCTTGTTTGAATAAAGTAAATGTTCTTTGAAAATTCATTGTTTATTTAAACTTTAAATCTTTATTTTTATTCCGAAAACAATCATATCCCATTTCTTCATTGCATTTTTTTCTTTTCTAGTTACACAATTAAATGAAAATAACAAAGAAAATAAAACTATTAAGCTTCAAAACTTTTTCTCGACCATATCATTTTTCTAAACCGAGTACAAGTGTCGAACAAGCTTCTTTTAAAACCTTTCCCATTTCAGAACCTTTATGTCATCAAACCATTTTTTCTCTGCAGTTAAAAATAACGTTTCGATGATCAACTACTTTTTAATATGACAGCGACCGCCCTGATTCCTCAAACGGAATTCCCCTATCAAATTTAAAGGTCCTCCGCCTATAAAATTCAAAGATTCCAATTGATTTCTTCCGTGAAGGTGAGACAGCGTATCATTTTTCACTCTAACCTCTGAGGTAACGTTGACCATATAGACTTTCCTCTGAAAGGCAAAAGGATCAATTTTCTTTTAGCCATTACAGTCAATAGTGAAAATAAGAGTAAAAAAAAAAAGATCAGGTAAGGCAAAGAAAAAGTCTTCTCGAAATCGATCAGCAAAAAGGCTTATCTCAGTCAATTTCAGTTCACTTACTGTAACGAAGTGGAACCAAGTCGGATGGACAGTGTAACGAGAAAATAAAAAGTGATGAGGAATATAAAAAGCCGGTCGAAGTGAGAGTGACGCCGGACACTTTTATCCAATTGTAAGGATTTCAGATAGATTGGGCGCAGATCCGACTTGACTATTTGCTTTCGTACTTATGCGTCCAACTTCATTTGGGGAATTGCTTATGTGTGGATTCTGATTGCTTCGAGATCTTTGTTTGCAGGGCGGAAAGGTAAAAGTGGGCCGGAATGCGATTCGAGAAGTAATTGAGTCGAGTGTGGAGGCTTTTTGTTCAAAGGTGGAATTTAAAAGGAATGAAAGATATATTTTAGGTTATCTGGTAGGAAAAGGAAAGGGTTAATTTAAAAACCAATCAGAGGTTGCGAAAAGGACTACATTTGGCATGTGTTGTGTCATTTTTCAATGCATTTTGCGCTATCGATCTCGAATAAATTATTAAAATAAAAAATGGCCTTAAAACTTTAATTATCTAATGCCATAATATATATTTAGATCAAAAGTACTATTTATCTAATACGTAATATCTTTAGAAAAAATATACAAAAGTTGTACTTGCAGAATTTTTTCTACCCAAACTGTGAACTTAAGTTTTTTTTTATCATTATACTTTTAATCCAGTTTTCAACTTTCAAAAATTAACGTACATCAGCATGAGAGGCGGTATACCTATTAAAACACAATGAAGAATTTATCTCCTTCTGTTCTCAATTTCAACTTCCCTTCATCCTGTAAAATTCTTCACTGCCTTTTACTTTTATACTATTATATATATTTAACGATATCTCTTAATTTAATTCAAACATTATTTATTTAAAAAACTACTTATAAATTAAAAATCATTTCAAATGTTTGTAAAATTCTTTTAAAGATACATAAATTCTCCTTCCCTGAGATTATATATATCAAAGAAATCCTTATCAAATTTTTATAGTAAAACCATAGAATGGAAAATTTTCGATCTCAGTTTCTCTTCAGCTCTTATGTCGCGAAGTAGATTGACGTATTCTTAATTGATTTTTATCTTTATAATTAATGTGTACGGAATGAAATAAACCAAAGTTTAAATTACCAAATAATTCTTTTATTCCGTAACTCAACTGCTAAAATATATTTACATATACATATATATATTTAGTTCAGTTTAGTAAGGTAACATTATATTTGAATCTAAATATGATTGTAACATACTTTACAATGTTTTGTACAATATACTTTGAAATTTTAGCCATGATCAGATAACAAAGATGGCACCTTAACAAACCTATCAAAAATTTCACACTAGACCAAATGAAGGAAGGTTGACTTCCAAAGCATTTATAATTTATAATTATTACTAACTGGATTTTGTTCGTATAGGATTTAATTGCACATACATGCACATTAACTGTATCTTAGCACATGGGAGTTTTTCTGTAGAACCAGGTCTAGCATTTATGACCTTCTAATCGCAAAATAGGCTCAGTGAGACTATATATATGTGAACGTTTATCTCGTATAAAAAATAACATTCCCAAAGTTAGTCAAATTAGAATACACAGTTCATAGTTTCGAATGAATTAAAAAGACAGGAAGATTCATTATTTGTCTTCAGGTGTACGCTTTAATAGGATGCCTGATAGATTGATAAAAAAGAAAAACGTACAGGTATATAAAGCGACAAATTATGTTTAATTTTAAGTACATTAAAACATACTGGAATTTTAAGCTTAATTTAAATTGATATCATTTAAAAAGCTATGAGGGTTATAGTTGAACTTACGGCAATTTCCAAGGTAAAGACATAAGACTTTGATCCCAAGGAGGGAAAATCCACCGGATTACGTGCTGATAAAATGTGTCAAATATTTTAATATTTCTGTGATGTGGAAATTAAAAAGCGGGATGACTTATTGGCAAAGCATCTTACCAAATCAGCTTTTTTAAAATATCCTCGTATTCATTCTACTACTGTTGCATAGAGATTAGGAAGATTCAGTTCCAGGATTGGATTACAATATTCAAAGGCATCATGGAAAAAGCATATGTTAATACATTTATGTCATTATTTAATATATAATATGTATATTAACATATAATATGTATATTAACATATAATATGTATATTAACATATAATATGTAATATAATATATATAATGCTAAAGGAATTGAGAGGTGTGAGAGATGAAGAAATCAAATTAAGGTCCGTGCACCATTTTGCTAAATTATTATTTCATTACAATTCAAAGATTAAAAAATAAGTTACCAAAAGTTATAACATTTATCAAATAAATCTTCCTACCATTAAAACTTTTTCAAGCGAGTGAGGCTACTATGAATCTTGAATGCACCATACGCTTCACTTAGAAATAAATTTCTAAAACTTCATTCAACATTTTGTCGTAAAAAAACTATGGGGATTGAAGTGGCTTAGCGGTAAGGTCTCGGTACTGGGACAGAAGGGCTTCAGGTTCGGGACCCAACAACACCGAGGAACCTTCGTGTAAGCAAGTCTGGTGCACATTAAATAAGTCGGAGCAGTCCGTCCTCCTGTTGGGGTGGTGTAAAAGTCGCGAGACGGGCCACCAACTCAGGTATAGTCCTGAACATGGTTCAAAATTATGATGTCCGTCCCAAAATAGCCCTAGTGTGTCTTTAAAATGGTACGTTAATAAAGCTAAACTAAATCTTGATGAGACTAAAAAAAAATTGTTACAGTTTTATGATAATATTATAACCCCCCAAAAAAGATAAATAAATTATTCTGTTATTTTAGAGTTTCTTTTCCTTTTATTAGAAACATGAATAACATTTTTATAAAAACACAAACCAGATACAAAAATAAATTTATATAAACATTTCAATCAAATATTTTATATTTGCTTACAAAGGCTCAATATTTTAAAAATCATTTCGGTATCAATTTTTTAAAATAATTAAAGATTTAAAAAAATATCTGCTATTATCACCATGAATAAGCCTATAAGAAAAAGGAATATAAGAATATAAAATTGTGTATATTCAAATAGAAAATAACATTATTCCCAAAAAAATTTATAACGATGCTAATAAAGTCAATAAACTTTTATTCCCACATGACTAGTCTAACCAAAAAGATTTAGGGTTGAAATCATTAAAATTCAAGCGACCGACAATTCAAAAAAAAATTCCTTTAAATATTCAATAAATTTAAAATCCTGACACGAATAACCGCAAAAAAAAAATCGTACTTCGTCAAGGTCATATCCATACACTCTGTAATTAAATTTCAGGTAACAAACTTTGACCCAACGTGATTGAACTTCGGCTGGAAAAATATAATACTTTTTGCTATCATCTCTTCAAATATTCATGAGTTTAAAATTTGAAAGAGAGGATCTATAATATATTTTTTAATCGGAACATTTGTATGCTTTAGAAAAAAAAAACTAACTAGAGCTTGTAATATATCACGATTTTGGTAGTCGGCTAGTATTGACATATCGAAACTTGCAAACGACTTTCTCATCATTCGATGTGATTTATCTTTATAAACATCTGTTATTTATGTCAAATATATTATTACTGAAAATGTGAACACTTGTTTTAATGATCTATAATTGAATCGATTGAAGGAAAATTTATATTCTAATAATACAGGAATTGATACTGATTGATAATCGATTTTAAATTCAATGCTTGACATGAAAATATTTTATAGAATATTCTATATGTATACAAAATTGATTTTTCTTATAAAAAAGAAACAAATAAACAATAAAACAATTTACTGTTTTTAAAATTGATTATATTTAATTTTTATATTCATGCTGTATCTTTAATGTTGTTAAAAATAAATATGAGTAGCTTTTAAACCATTGTTTATTTAGCATTTTTTTTTCTTTTAGGATTCAGATGTTGCAAGTTCTTAAAATGTTTTTGGATTTACTATATACACATATTAAATATTTAATTTGCTTTATAATGCTTTTGTAATTTATTCAACTTTTATTTTTTGTATGTTTTTCGTTATGGTAGATTTGCTTCGTAATTGAATTTTTTTTCCTTCAAAGTGTATAATTTTTAATAAATGAATATTACTAATTTATATATACTATTTTTTTATGAAGAATAATGTTTTCTACTAACGCAAAACGTGCAGCAATAAATAAGGTATCAAAGGACTTTTTTGTCTGTCTATTATAATAAGGGCATATGAAGCAAATTGTTTAATTAAATACTTTTATGATAATTAAATACTTTAAATGAAAATGACAATTAAAAGAGCGCAAATCAATTAGTGCTAGTAAATCCACAAATTTACTGATTTCAACATTCATATTTTTCTATAAATACAAAGAATAAAGTGATTATTCATTGGATAAGAGTTTTTATAGATTTCTCTTATAGCGTGTTCAGTCTATATATCTATACTTATAATAAAGCTCAATGTGTGTGTGTATGATTTCGCTCTACAGCCAAATCGTTAGACCCACAGCTACCAAATTTGATACACATATACCTTGGAGGTCGGGAATGTGCACCTAGGAACCCTTTTTTCAAATTTTTAATTAGAATTTGATTTAATTAAAAATTAAGATAACTTTAGACGTTTTTCCGCTACAACTTCCGGAAATATTATTGCATAAAGATGATTTTTTGGTATAAGATTAAAAAATTAGCGTTCTAATGATTCCAGTATTGTAACACATAACTTAAGCTTCTATTTTTAAAGAATTTTTAAAGAAATATTTTAACCATATTTTTCAACAATATAATTCATACAAAGCAATAACATTTTGTAGCTAACGATAAACGAGCAAAGGGGAAAAATAGCTTTTATTAAACTGTTGCCATCGTATTTACAGAAGGTCAAATTAAAAAATAAATTAACTATAACTGCAAATTTTAATCGGAAAAAATCTAATTTTCAACACGTGAAAGGATGAAATTAAATAAATATTAAATGTTATATGTTTTCTAAAAAAATTAATGCGAGGCAAAGGTTTCTATGATCGTTTGCAATATCTATATCATTAATTTAATAAATCCACTTATTGTTTGAGGTAAACATGTTTGAATTGATACTGAATACGCTACGCATTCAAATTCGGCCAAATGGCTAATTTGTAAATCATTAGTAAAAGGCCTACATAGGACTGATAACTTGGTCAAAATAATTGCAATAAAAGGAATAATAATTACATTTTATGTAACTTGAGTAAAAAAATCCATTGATGAATAACTGTTAGATATTTTCATACTTTGCTCTGAGACTCATATTTAACAAAATATTTTTACTATTATTTTAAGCAAAAGTTGTTACATCAATCAATCTTCTAAATCAATCATTAAAATTCACTGATTTATAAAAAAAGGAGTATTATTACTAAAAAGGACCTTTTTAAATCGTTTCGTCCACCAATTTAATGCCAATCAATGCCCGAAATTACTCCAAGTCTGATAATCAAATTAGTTCGTGTTTGCGTATATGAATGAATGTGTGTGTGTGTTACTGCTCTACACACCAGACCGTATGATCTAGAGGTACCGCACTTGGTATATTCACATTTACTTTGGAGGATTAAAAAGTATACCTAGGCGGAATTTCTTTTGGCGTAGTTTAATTAGTTAAAATTACGCTAACATTTTAAATTTTTCTGTGTAATATTACGCAGCATATATTACAGTGTAAAACCGTTTTTTAAATCCTCTTAAAAAGGACATTTTACATTGTTACCATTGTTTTAATTTATAAATTCAGATTCTTTTTTTCATGAATATTTTTAAAAAATATCATAATTATATTTTATAACAATTAATTTCTCACAAAATGAAATTAGAATTTAACCTGCAAGAACGCGTTAAGAGTGTACCTGAGATTGCCGTCACTTCGACAAAAACTCAAACTGAATAATTAAATTAACTCTTATTGCCAATTAAACCGAGGATAGTGTGATGTACAGCACGTGTTTAAATAGAAGCGCAATGTTATCAAAAAATGTCAAAGGTATCAATCAAGTCTTGCGTTAACACGTTGTTTTATCGTGTAACGCGTAATTTTTACTTACTTTAATCAATCAGATGTCGAATGTTTTAATATGGTTGTCAACACGTTACTGATCGGCATCCTAGCTCAGGGGTAACACGTCTTCCCCGTGATCGGGGAGTGCCGGTTCGAGTCCTGGTTCGGGGATGGTTGTTCTTCCTGTGTGTTCTATCGGTGAGATGTGTGGATTAGCCGTCCTGTAGAATGTGTGCAAACGAATGTGTGAGTGTGTGTGTGTGTGTGTGTATCATCGTCAGTTCAGCTAGAAGTCGGACTTCTGCCTTCGGGTGCTCAAGGGTCTTTACCCTCTAAAGCTACTGCATTCCTTTCTGTGAAAACGCGGACCCGACGTCATCATCAACAACAACAACACTTTACTGCATGGCAAAATCAGATCTTGCTTTCTTCGTTTATGAGAAAAATCGGGAAAGAGCTCATATAATTTGGAGGAAACATTCAAGTTGTTCTCACAGAATAATAGCAGACTCTTTTTTCAAAAAGACAAACTTAAATACATGACGATAAATTTGTCATTTTATCGTTTTGTTGGAAGAAAACAGCAAAATTTGATTAATCGTAGGAAGCTAGCTACGAATATCCGATTAAAGCCAGAATCAGCAATTTTACAGTTTTAACACTCCATACTGACTGTGTGACATTATGATTAATTGTCCGTTTCATATATTTTACGAATGCAAATGATTCCTGATGAGTCGTAGGTTGTGAAATGAATTACTATTATTACGATCATCAGCCTCTCTGGAAATCGCAGATATTTCCTGGTCGTTTATTAAATTGCGAAGTTTCAGACACTCCCCATTGGCCTCTGCGAGATATTTACGACTGCATACAACTGTACTATTGAGACTCAAGTTCTTATAGTTAATGGAATATTAAAATTCTTGCAGTGAAATATTCGGTTTTCACAGGTAAATTGCAGTCTGGAAGAGTGTAGGAGATTTTAAGCATAGTATTTTGTACGTTCTACATCAAAAGGTGACTGAAAATTAAAAAAAAAATTGTAATAATCCAAAAATTATTTTGAGACGATCTTTTAAATCTGCAATACTCTTTAAAAATAGCTTAATGTAATATGCATGTTGGGAAAGATTTTTGTAATTTAATAAAACTTTTAAATAAAAATTTCGAAATTTATTAACGTTCAAAAAACA
This sequence comes from Argiope trifasciata, assembly GCA_026543055.1. Classification (NCBI taxonomy): domain Eukaryota; kingdom Metazoa; phylum Arthropoda; class Arachnida; order Araneae; family Araneidae; genus Argiope; species Argiope trifasciata. The sequence continues at coordinate 7,720,006 of JAPMOQ010032104.1, read as the reverse complement.
TTTTTACATAATTCCGAAATTTGAAAGAAAAATAGTTTTCGACTGATGTATATTTTTATTCTGTAAATTTAAATTAAGTTTTAAAATTTTTAAATATATTTTACTACAACATTTTTCATTATTTATTTACAGCGCTTTGTTAAATATAATATTTGGCTGATCTAACCTCATCTTTACGATTATTAAGAAGAAAAAAAAAACAGTATGAAAATATTTTTAAAAACTTATTGAATAAATCCTAAAATATCACAATGCTATAACGTTTCGACAGGAAATTAAATAGCTTTAATTTTTTATATATATTTTCCCTAAGAATTTTCGAAGTTATTTCAAGAAATGACGCAAAGTATTAAATATTTAATATATTGACTTTTCAACATTTCTTTTTTTTTCCTTTTTTTAAGTTGAAAATAAGATTTTTAAATTTATGTTGAGTTAAGAATTTGATTTATAGTGAAGTAAAAATCATGTACAGTATTACTATACTTAATACCTGGGAACAAAAATACCAGACAGGGACATTTTTACTGGTGAACAGGTTATAAATAATTTAAAACTTGGAATTTTACTCATTATACTTAATTCTATGCTTAAATATTGATTCAATATTGATATATATTGATCCCGAAAAATTTTAGCAGTCATTTCTTCTATTTAAATACAATTTTTTATTGTTTTTAATCTCGCATTTAGTTTAAACTATAATGTTGTTACAAAATAAATATGTATTCTAAAAATTTTTATCTGGAATGAAACTTTATAATGTAGCATAACTTATATCACTCGAAGTTTCCCGAACAAGGAAAAATAACAATGCACGAACCAATCTGAAGTCAATGTAGCTACATACAGGAAACAAAAACCGAAAAAAAAATTGTTTAATAATAATTATTATTTCACAATCTAATTTAATAATAGTTATGAAAAAATCTAATGTAATAATAATTATTATTTCACAATCTAATTTAATAATAGCTATGAAAAAATCTAATATAATAATTATTATTATTTAACAATCTAATTTAATAATAGTTAGAAAAAAATCTAATGTTATAATAATTATTAATTAATACGTAGCAAATATAGTTAATATAAACTGACCTGGGAAAAAAGTAACAAGTAAATTATTTAATAGCTATAAAGAATATTATTACAGACAAACATCACTTAACGATCACCTCTCATAATAAGTGATTCGCATGACGAGGAAAACAAAATGTTAAAAGTGATTCGCTTAGCGAACAATGTTTCGCAGAATACGCGATGAAGTGGTATCGAGGCCTCCTCAGTTGAACTGGCTTGCACTATTCTGCATTGAGCTCTAGTTTGAAAAGAACTCTTAAATTTACATGAAAGAACTTCTGGTGGGCTTGGGTTGTAGGACGCAAGTGATTCCGAGGGGTGTGCCAATAGCAACTTAATAGAAGAGATTGTGGCTGGAATTTCTGGTCAAGATTATGGAGATAGAGGTGAACAGAAACGACATCTATGAGCTGATTATTGCATTATAAACCAGAAATATCGAAGAACTTATGGATCTGCCTTCTGTATCATATTAAACAATTTCGGTGGCGATATGGAAAGAAGGAAATAATGCCCTCAACAGAGCAACGACCTTCCAAATAAATAATTAAAAAAAGATACTGAAAACAAAAGAAACATTGATTGTACGTTGAGCACCATCACCATAATAAGACAATATCTATGCATTCTATAAATTCCTTGAAAAGTAATGCTGTTTTACCAAATTTTAAAGCTTGACCAAAGATAAATGCCTTTAGTTAATGTACCTCTAAAAAAGCAGTACTGTAAATTATAACAATAAATTTATTATTATTTTTTTCGCATAAGGAATATTATTCTATTTTACATTGATTTTTATGGATTATTTTTCCACTTAACGTGTGTTCCGCATTACGAGTAAGATCTGGAAACAAACTCAGGACCTTAAACGAAATTCCGTTGCCTTATCATTAAAATTTAAAAAATAATAAAAATAATAATCTTAACACCATTTGTGCCTAGTCCACTAATATAGCCATGTCGGTCTTCGATATCAAAACAAAAAAAAACTGCCTTACCTGTTCTACTTTATATGTAAATATACATAAACCTGCATTTTTAAAATTCTCATCTACTGGGAATAATTTCCTCTCATCCTGCTATATTGTTTACTAGAAATATTTAAATTTTATGCAGAAACAGACGAAGGGAAGTTCATTGAATTCTTGTATAAAAAATGAATTAAGTTAAATAAAAAATAAATAGCAACAAAATGAAAAAAGCTGTCGTCAAATTAAATTGCCCTTTGTAAGATACTGTTACAATTAATTTTATTGTTTAGTGTAAAGATGAAATTTTGGTATATATATATATATAGAACAGAATATTCTAGAAACAATTAATTTGCATAACAAAGAAAAGTCTAGAATGTTAGAGAACATAATGAAACAATAACTTTGAAAACAAACTAAAAATGCCTGCTTTGGATACAACAGCTATGGTGGGCATCAAACCCCCAAACTGTGGGTTTGGATCGCCTGCGTTGACCATTCAGTCACTGAGCTCGTGGGAAGCCTTCTTTATGCAGAAATATATGCAGCCATAAAAGCATTAAAATAATTAAAACCCATTTCCTAAGTCAACAAAAATTAAATCGAAACTAATTATCGAAATCGAAATTAAAATTTAATTTCGAATTAAACAACAAACAGTTCACAAAAATGATAAGTAAATGAAATAAAAACCTATTTATGAAGCAAATCTAAATTAATATAATTAATAAAATTATGTAAACGAAACTAATTACGGAAACGAAACTAAAAATTACTTCGGATTTGAAAAAGTTTAAAATTTAAAATTTAAAAATTTAAAAAAGCAGTCAGTGTATTTAGTGGGTGCAACTGCAGCTGCAACTAAAATACAGATAAATCTAAATTAATTTTAAAAAAATAAGCCAAACAAAAATTTACACAACTGAATCAAAACTACAACCATTAGCAAAAAATCCAGCACGCAGATTTTTCCAAGGGTCACCCTCAAGCAAAGATTTAAAATAAGAGATTTTTTCCGTGAGGATCGGCGTACAGTGTCCTAAAGTATGGACTCCTCTTGATCCGAAAATCCCCCGAATATTAAGGCAAAAGAGGCATACCAATTTTAATAGCGAAAAACACAAAAACAAAGCAACATTACAAACAAAATATAAAAATAAAATATAAAATTAAAACAAAATATTTAAAATAACACTACAAAAGAATATTCAACCAAAATTTACAACGAACCACAAAATTAATTAAGAAAACAAAAAAGGGAAGAAAATACCAGCAACAGGAGAAGAAAAATCACATCAACTGCCATTTCAATTATAATACTTAGAAAAAATATAAATGTAGCTTATGAGCGTCATCTATTTTACTAATATTTCATCATTTCTTTTTTTATTAAAATATTGATATTGCAGTAGTTTTTGGAAAAATTATTATTGTTTAACTTTTTAATGAAACTATTTGTTGCTTTTATAAATGAAATTTTGTTATTACAAATTGCTTTAATTTCATTAAATTGTGAACAAATAAAAATTTTGAAAATTTTAGAGTTAAGATTAGAGTGATAATTACAAAGTTTAATTATTTTAAAGCTGAATTCGTCTCTTTTATCATAAACACCAACTATTGTTTATCATTAACAGTATGGATCCTCAAATCCAGATATGCAGCTTCAAGTTTCTGTTAAAATTAATTCTTTAGGATAGCATTTAGTAACAATATTGATATTCTCTAAGTTAATCAAAATTAAATCATCAATAAATCTCCATCCATTGATTAGATAATCTTTAATTATTTTTTCTCGTTATTATGTAGAAAAATATTAGCTAAAGCACTTGAGAAAACTGTACCCATTGGAATACCCTTAACTTATTTATAAAAATTAATACAGAAATATTGAAATTGCATGAAATCAGCCAATTATTTTTATTAATGATATCTTCATTTAAATATTCGTCATATATAAGAGTACAGACATTTGTTAATTTCTCATGGGGTAGGTTGGCATATAAATTTTCAAAGTCAAAAGTATTAATTTTATAAACATTGTTAACTTTTAAAAATTCCAAAACATTTTTGTTATTATTAATAACAAAGCTATCTTCATCTTCAATTTTATTCAGTATATTTTTCAGGTATTCTAAGAAATGTTTCCCATGTAGTAATTATAACTGTGTACTACAGGTAACGAATCTAAATTTGATTCGTTACCTTACCCTAAAATTTAATTTTCTCACAATTTAATAAAATTAAGACAATTTGTAATAACAAAATTTCATTTATAAAGCAACAAATAGTTTTATTAAAAATTAAAACAATAATGATTTAACAAAAAACTACTGCAATATCAATATTTTAATTTAAAAAAAGAAATGATGAAATATTAGTAAAGTAGATGGGCCCAGAAACTACATTTATATTTATTTCTATGTATTATGATTGGAATGGCAGTTGGTGTGATATTTATTCTCCCGTTGCCGGTATGTTCCTTCCCTTTTTGTTTTCTTTTTTTGATTTGGGGTTTGTTTAAATTTTTGGTTATATATTCTTATATAGTTTTATTTAATATATTTTGCTTCATTTGGTGATGTTTGTAGTGTTGCTTTGTTTTTGTATTTTTCGCTGTTAAAATTACTATGTCTCTTTACCTTAATTTTTGGGTCAGGAGGGTCAATACTTTTGGACATTGTCCGCCGATGCCTCACAGAAAAAATCTTTTTTTTTTTTTAATCTTTGCCTAAGGGTGACCCTTGAAAACGTTTACAGGCCGGATTCATTTGCTATTGGTTGTAGTTTTGATTCGGTTGTGTTCCTTTTTTTGGCTTATTTTGTTAATTAATTTATTTATTCACACACACATATCTATAAGTCTATATATCTATAGAATATCTAAATCCTGATGTATTCTAAAAAATTGTTCAAGCAAAAATATCATTTCCTGCTTTTGAACTACTTTAGTTAAGAATGCATTACGAACTCATTATCATTTTCCTTCTATTCAAATTCTTTAATCATGTTTCTTCTTCTTCTTGTTTACAGTTGACCACCCCGCCACCACTGAACGTAGCAGTATCGACATGATTTGTTGTGGTCGACTGCAGATCTTCAATCATGCTATGTCTTAAATAATTAAGTAATTGATCAAATCTTTTAAAAACTTTCAAGCGTCCTGGCATATTGTAGCTCGTCTTTCCCGTGATCTAGGCGTACTGTTCGAGCATGGTTGCTCTTCATCTGTTCCATCTGTGAAATATATGAATGCGCTCTCCTGTAAAGGGCTATGCGAGCGAATGTGATGCGTGAATAGCTAGACGTACTCTTGACTCTAGGCGCTACTAAAATAAGAAACACACTCTCTGCTAAAACCGCTGACTCCGACAACGGGCTTGTCTATGTCAAGTGCCATTAGAAATAAACAACAACAAAACTTTCAATTTCATGGAAATAAAAACAAATATTTCTGAAAAATTGTTTTAAAAATGTTAAGAATTAGATACTTTCCATGAAAATTGACGTAGAAACCGTAAAAGATTACAATTTTCTTATCTCTTTAAAATTTGATCTTAAACTGTGTACTAATTATAACTTTCTGTAAAATTTGGAAAAAAAAGAAGAATATCTCTAATTTTTTGCATCTTCTTTTATTAACACTTTATGAGAAAGAAACATTATATAAACCCTCAATATATTCAATAGATTTGATTACTTAAATATTTCCATCCACTGAATGACTCAAGTAAATCTAGTACAAATCCATAGCTTTGTTCATTAATTAATTCGCATAATCTTACAAATATTTTGGAAGAAATCCAGCTCTCAGCATTTCTTCATTGTCAATCACGCCACAAGAATCATTAGCATGCACGCTATCTGCAAGAGTAAAATAATCCGTCATACCCCTACATCCGCTGAAGTATCAAACAATGATGCTATTTTGCATCGAGGGCCCCAAATAACTGGAAACATTTTACGAAAGAGAAAACCAATTAAATCAAATAGTCTTCCCGTATTCTCACGATCTTCCACTTTTATCTCCAACAATAAGGTTTATCCGAGAGATTCATTTTGTCTAAGAGGCCTCTATTGTATCGCTTTGATGTCAAAATTAAATGAGGAGAATGTATTCATGGACATTTGGGATGGAACAAAGAGCTGTATTTAGGCTGTTGTTTCGATTTCAAGTGTCTACAGAACCACATTATTAGCTTCTTCAAAAGCCCTGTTGAATACGTAGCAGAACTTTGGGGAAAACATTTTGAGAATGCTATATTGTGTCGCATGTGCCAAAATATTCAGAGAGCTGTGTACAGGAAATTAATTGCCATTTCGGCCATTTGAAAGTTGAATAAATATTAGTGAATAAATTTGTCGTGTGTTGAAACAAAACTCTTGGAGTAATTCAGGCAATCTTGTTTCTTTTAATCTCTAAAGCCAAACAAATATTAAAGTGTAAAAGGTTTCGTTTATTTTGTTGATTGTTGTTGGCATCCATGATGTTGTTTCATTTGCTATTCTTTTGAGTATGAAAATTTTTATGAACAGTGGAAGATTTTTGATTGATCAATTTCTTTACCATGCTAATGTTTTATTTATTTCTATTTGTGCTTTATTTTTGTAATTTTTTTCATGAGATTTCATACATAAATGACTAATAAACTATTAGCATACTATTAAATGAGGCTTGTGTGATAAGTTTTTTTTTGTTTAGTTATATTAACGTCACTTTTTTAAAGTAACACGAGAGTTATTTCTGAATGGACCTCGTAATTTTGAACCGCTGTCAGATGACGAAGACGGCACCTGAGCTGGCCCTCTCCACACCACACCAGCGGGAGGACGTTTGAACTGAAAGGTTTAACGTGCAATAGATGACTGACGGCTCTACGGTGGAATTGGGTTTCAAACCTGGAACATTACGGCTCATAAACCATACCTTACCACCTGGTTTCATAGTTTATTTTCGTTATATTTTGAGTCCTCATTATTGAAACTGTGGGGGGGGGGGTAGTCTCAGGAAAACTTTCCCGTATACTCTAATAAAAGCGTTATCCCCCCCACCCACTTCCACAAAAAATTATGCACCTTGCATAGCATTAGTGTAGAGTAGTGACAAAATATTAAGATTTGAATTGAATTTAGGGAATTAGCTGTATCTATTGTATGTTGAATGATTTTGATGATAAATCCCTGGTATTCGTTTAATAGTATCCGAAACTCTAATTCATGTTTTAGATGCATCAGTTTGATACATAATTGTAAATTTAGTTACAAACTCACATATCAAATTTGATACATTTAATGCATTACGTTTTTTTTATTATTAGTATCGCGTGTTGATTAAGCCCAAATTTAATAAGTATCTACAATACATATAATAAATCTGTGTACTGAATTTTATTCATCTAGTTCTCTTCGTTTTATTGCTATCGAATTCACATGTACTTGAACATCCAGACAAACTACTTCTGAATGGATTTTGCCCAAAAATTGATAAAAATCTACAAATTAAGTATATATATTATCTATCCTATTTCATTCTGCTATTTCAAATAGTTTGTATGTTATCACTATCACAGCCAGACATATTTTAAAAACGTATTTTTCGAATTCAAGAAAGTCTCAAGAGTTATGAAGATTTGCCAAAATCTCGAGTTCGAATATTCTTACGATTACAGTGCTATCTTTATTTCTGGTATATAAGAAAATAAAATGATTGGCAGGATGGATACAAAAAGAGAGTGTACTTAAAATAAGATCGCATATTTTAAGATTTTGCAATCATATTTTAACAGTGTAATACTAAGATTGTAATACAATTGAACTACGATTGCTAGCACATTTTGATTTAATGTCAATACACGTATGTTATCTTGTTCAATTTTGAGCTTAATCGTTTCAGACAACGCCAGCGTTAAGAGAACACATATGCACTGTTCATTAATCTTGTTCATCACTAGCCATTTTTCCTTCTTATGGTTAAAAAATTGGAATAATAATTCAATTTTTTTTATTATCTAACTTTAAAATGTCAAATTTTCTCGAATGTTCTGTATGCCGAATCACTGTCTCCCTTTATTCCTGGTATCAGGGAAATGAAATTAACTAATTTTCTATTATTCATATTGTTGTCATATTGTTTACATATTGTCTCCAGACCATACACCAAATGGAGCATATTTATCAACAAAGTTAATTTATTTTCTTCTGAAATATTTAATATGTGATTTTAACTACGCTCATTGATTAAATTAATATAAAATTTGATATTATTAATAATTTTGCAAATGCTAAATTCACTTATGTATATAAATATCAACTTAAGATCAACTGATTAATATTGATTTATCTAAATCATAAGCTATTCTTTGCAGATTTATTATTTTTCTTAAAAGTTTGCTCTTGAATATCAAACATTAATGCAAACAATAATTTTATATAAATAAATTGAGATAAATTATAAGAGAATTTCAAAAATGTACATTCATTTGCGATGTTTGATTTGATTTAACCTAGCTATAACAATTACAATAATACAAAAAGGACCTTATAAGGATATGTGCCATAGTTATAAAAGTTGGATTAATAATGAAATTTCTGCGAAATAAATAATTTTTTAAAGAGAGATAGTCGGATGAATGAAAATAAAACTTACTTTTGTTGGCAGCTTTATAAAGAGATTATTTGGTAAATTTTCTACAGAATCCCTGTGATTTTTTAAAATTGATTTTTGGTCCAAAAACGTAGCACTGTAATGTTTCTTCTCGTTATTTTCTTTACTTTTAAAATTAAATGTACGCATTTAGTTAGCTATCATTTTTTAAAATTTTATTTCTGACAATATTATCTTTATCTTTCCATTTTTATTTTTTAAGGCCAATTAGACAGATGGTGGACGTGGAATTTAAGCTTCACTATTGTAAGATTTGAGGTAAATCCCATGCTTATATTTCTTACTTAGGAATTTGATAATCTTTAAATATATGATGGATCAAACATCCTCCAATAATTTTGAATAAGGAGCTTTGCCTCAGATGTTCCCATCTGACCTTTATCAAATGTCTACAGATACTTCCCCAAACACTTTTCATCTATCTTCACACGATATTAATACCACTAAACTGAGCAGCATTTGAGTTCTTTACAATTGAATTTTTTCTCTTGATTAAATTCAAAATATTTTGTTGAGATTCCCAAATTACAAAAAGAGAAATGATTTATTAACTCATTAGGTACATTTGAAGCATTAGGATGTAATACATTTCTTGAATTTATGCTTCAGTTTATTTTTGTAGCACTAAATACTCTAAGTTATCTCAATATCATAAATAATATAAAATAAATGAATTTTTGCTTGAAATCAATTGCTTTTAAATGTCTAAATAATTGGGCTCCAAATGCAAAAAAGTGCACCCAATGCTGTTAAGTTAATATAGCCAGTCTCTTCTAATTATTTTTTAGAGTAAAACTGAATTTTTTGTTACATGATTCTTCGATGAGAATGTCTAATTTAATGGCACAAAATATAACGCAGATATCTTCATGATTTATTTTTCCTTCTTAAAATTTGCTTGGAATAACGAATTAAAACAATTTATCAAAAGTTTTATAGTTTTATTCGATTATTTATAAACATTTGTCTAAAATACAAACTCACGACAAGATTATTTTAATTAATTTATTGAATTTGAAGGGGATAGCATGGCTAAGAAATTATTACATCAAAATTCACCATTCCTGAAGATTTAAGCAATCTCCTAAAATATTAATTCCAAATTCCTAATTTGACGCAGAACATGAATGATTTTAAAATTCCTTTTGACAAAATCAATTCAGATCTCTTGTACGAGAACGACAGCGAAGCTTGAAAAGAAGGTGAAAATTCCTTAAGTTGAACCGATTGCCCTATTTAAATGTAAAATACATTTTGCACATAAATCTCCGAATTTGCTTTTGTAGTGTGAAGTTATAACAAATAATTTGTCGAAGCTATTGACCTCTTTCCGAAATACGAAGTGTCATACATTTAAAGCATTTAAATTTATCGCCTTTTCCGATCCAGGAGAAAAACATTATGGAAATTTATGACAGCGAATAAATTACCACTAGTAATTTTGAAATGCCTTTTCATAAATAAAAAATAATATTCATAATAATAATAAAAAGCCCTTCCAGACGTATGCCAGAGACTTTTCCTTTCTATTCTTGGCTGTGAATAAGAAAGTATTCTGGGAATAATTAACGATCTGTTGGCGTGACTGGATTCGCGCAAAACTACAAAAATTGTCATCCTCAATTGAGACAGTGGACGACCGATGGCTGGAATCTGGACTGCGCCCAAGAACGACAGAAAGAGAGGCTTTTAATACAATTTGGATTGCAGCATGTAATGTGACACTTCATTTGTTATCAGGGGGAGGGGAATCAGAAACCTGTCAGAAGGAAAGTGACAGTTTTTTAACAAACAGGTCTATCACTAGAAGTCCTGGTTGGTTTCAACATGCAAAGCTACGACAGGCCCAGTTTCTTTTCAAATTGATCGATTTCATTCGAGCTCTGATCTTTTTTTTTTCCAGATCTTGTTTTTATTCCTGAATGTCATTGACTTTTGCGAATCAAACTTTGATATCAAGTTTCTTTTGAAAGATTTGATTGTAATGAGTTTGCTGGTGAAGACAGCTTCAAAATATGGAAGATAAGTTTTCAAAATCTTGATAATTTTTTACGTTAATAAAAAGAAAAAAAAAGTCAGAACAATCGGCCCGAAAAAGAAAAATATGTTTTTCGCTTTTCCTGAATATCGTCATTATCTAGATGTTTTTGTAAATGATTTCAGTTTGAAAAAAAAAAAATCTGTAAAATCCTATGTATTTTTTTCATTTTATTAACGTTCAAGCTATATATCAAAAACCAAAAATGACACCACAAATTTACGTTCAGCAGATATATCACATAAAATCTATTTTATTATAATTTATTAAAAACCATAAGGTAATGTAATAATGTCTTATTCAAAACCATAACATTCCTTTAATTTACATAAAAAGGGATTAAAATTCCATGTATCATTAAATTGCAATTATATAATTTCCTTTTTAGATCTCCATTAATATTTTGTAGAGAGACGAGACTCTTTATAACTTCATTATGAGGTAAATGAAACTAATAGATGCGTTGCAGGAAACAGTTTAATTATTTTCATAATTCCACACTTCACCAGACAAAACAAACAAGAACACCAAAAATGTCCGGTACTGACTTAAAATGCTGTCAGGAAGATTTGAATAAACACACCGTCAGCTTTAAACTAACCAACAAGTTTATTGAAGGAAAGTAGCTCCTTGCAACTTTACAAGATCAAGAAGTTGTCCACAACTAGTGGGTATCAGTTTGAATACAAAAGCAGAATATTCTAGAAACAACTAATTTACAAAACAAAGAAAGGTCTAGAATGTTAGAGAGCGTAAGGAAACATAAACTAAAGGAACATAAGAAACAAAAATCCATATTTTGACATAACAGCCATGGCGAGCATCGAACCCTCAAACTTGTTGCTTTGCCCATTCGGCCACTAAGGCCGGGGCAAATTTTTTTTATGCGGCATTATAATATAATAATGACACACCTAGAAGGATAATGGGAAATATATCCTAATATTAATAAAATAATGCCTTTTTTTGTATCAAAAAAGAAGGTAGCATGTCTAATTAATTGCTACAATTTTTATTAAAATCATACTTCTATGATAGTATATAATTTATAATCGAGAAAGCATTTGGTATAAAACTGGCAACAAAAGTATTTTAAGATCAAACAATAAGATAAAAGAAATCCTTTTTAATGGAAAGTTTTAGATAGAATACAAATATGTAACTCTCTTGTTTTAATAATGGGAACTCACTTTATATTTCTTTGATAACAAAACATCAAGAGAAGCAACCGGCGAAAGTAATTATCATCTATATCAATGCATATTTAATTAGATATTATGCCTTTTGCCGTCTAATAGATGATAGAATCAGCCCACAAATGTTAACAATTAATCAGAAATGTATTATTTAACAAAATGGCCTCAATGACGGACAAAAGCACCATGCGTTTTGTAGTTCTATGAAAAATAAATAACCATTTCTCTTTGACATTTGTTGAAATGAATATTTGCAGCGCTAGTCCGTGATATTGAAATACTGAGTGCTAGAATTATTGTGTAGTCTTTTAAAACAAAATGTTATATAACAGGTGACAAGTATTAGAATGGTGACCATAATAATCTTCGAATTACAAGCATAACAAATATTGATATTTGTTGAGGTTATTGCCCTTTTTTACCAACTTGATTACGGATTTGGTTTGGTTTTTATTTTGTAGCACAAGAACCATATCATAGTCTATATTGTGCAAAAAAAGGTGCAAAAATATAAAAATAGAATAGAGGTTATATAATTTAAAATTTACAAATTTAATAAACTGACTATTATACTTATCTCATATTTATTTTTCATCAGATTTGAAAGGTTTCGTGAATCAATCAAGAACGAAATTTTATTTATTTAAATTATTATTATTGTATTATCAAAATAACAAAAATCTGAGCACGATAATATTAATGTCATTCTTCTAATAAAATGCAACATGACTTCTTAAATTTCAACTACTTACCTGCTTCATCTTATTTTTTTCTGAAAATATAAAGTTAAGTCTGAAATTGGAAATCAAATGATATTTTTGAGGCAGTTTGGCAGCTTTAAATTTTGAAGCTATTTTATATCACTGTTTCGGTATGGACATCTTCAACTGAAGCCTCTTCTCCAAACTTCCTAGATGTTTGTTTAAAACAGATTAAACTTACACTAGTTCAATGTTTACGAATAAATGTTGTTAATGGGAGTTCATGTTGTTGGCATCAGAACTCGAGACTGCAACTCATGGATATGATGCTTTGCCACTAGAAATATAAACAAGCTCCTATAAGATCATTCTTTACTGAACAAAAGATAATTCGCCATCCAATCGTTATGGTTGTAATATGAATGCAAAACGAATAATCTTTTAGTCTAACTGCGTTGCTAAGCCATCATAAAAAAATATTTCCTTTCCAAAATAGTCAGATTATTTTTTCGCTACAAATGAAGAAAACAACATTAAATTTGATTAAATTAACTTTAAATTGTTCATTATACACTAAACTTAGATATGCGTAACAGTCCCAGATTTTTTTTTTATTTAAAACTAGCCGTCTTCGGTGACCAGCTGGTTCATCAAGAGAAATGCGTTCTAAAATTTTCAATTCAATATTTGTGTGCTTTGATTTCTTTATAACTTCTCAGCTAAATATATTTAAACTTCGATAGTTTCGTAACTCATGTTATTATAGAAGCCTTACCGATTGTTTGTTTGATATTAAATCTCTCTGATTTGCAACCAGCTGTCATGGAATTATGAGGAAATATCACATTTTATATCTCTTCCATAACATTACGCTTCTATTTAGCTGAGCATTACACTTTCCTAGGTTTAATTTGCAATAAAAGTTAATTTAATTTAGTTTGAGTTTTTGTCAAAGTGACGGCAAAACTCTAGTACATTCATAACGTGCTCTTGTAGGTTAAATACTACTTTCATTTTGTGAGAAATTAATTCTTGGAAAATATAGTTACAGTATTTTTTTAATTAATTAGAAATAGAAACTTAATTTATAGGTTAAAACATTGTTATGAATGAAAAAAAAAGTCATTTTTGAGTGGATTTAAAAAACAGTTATGTGCTGTAATCTTTTCGGAAATTATTGCTGAAAAGTTCCAAAAGTTAGCTTGATTTTTAAACTCCTTTCTGGTATATTTTTTCATTCTTCAAAGTAAATGTGCCCATACCAAGTGCGGTAGCTCTAGATCATATGGTCTGGTGGGTAGAGCCCTAACATACACACTCGTTCACATTCATTCATATGCGCAAACACATATTCATTTGATTATCAGCCTCGGAGTAATTCCGGGCATTGATTGAGCTGAAATTGATATTTTCTTTAAGATGGTGGGCGGAAAAATCGTAAAGAACACGTTTTCAAAATAATATTCTTTTATTTTTATAAATCAGTCAGTTTTAATGATTGATTTTGAAGATTGTTTGACATAAATTTTGTTTAAAATAGTAGTAAAATTACTTAGCAAAATATAGTTCACTGTATGAAAAAATCTAAAACTCATTATTCATCAACGCATTTTTTTAACTAAAGCTGCATAAAATCTAATTATTTACTTCATTTAGACCAAGTTAACACTAATAAACAATATGTGTATATTACTAATGATTAACAAATTAGCCACTGGGCCCGAATTTGAATGCTTATCCTGTATAAATTCAATCATGTTTACCATTAAAAAAAACCTGATTTTTTGAAAAAAATGATATAGATATTGAAAAATAATATAAACCTTTGCCTTGCATTTTTTTAGGAAACATAGCATTTAATATTTATTTAATTTCATTCAATCACTTGCTGGAAGTTCAATTTTTTTCGATTTAATTTGCAGTTATAGTTGATTTATTATTTTTAATTTAACTTTTGCCAATATGATGGCAAGAATTTAATAAAAGTTATTTCTTCCCATTGCTCGTTTAACGTTTCTCCTTTGTTGTAAACTTTTATTGTTTTGTCCGAAATATATTGTTGAAAAATATAATTAAAATATTTCTTTAAAAACTCGTTAAAAATAGAAATTTAAATTATATGTTAAAATACTGGTACCATTAGAAAGCTAATTTTTTTATCTTTAACATGATGTAAAATCATTATTGTGTGATAATATTTTTGGAAGTTATCGCAGAAAAACACCAAAGCCTCCCTAAAGTTTTAATTAATTAAAATTCTAATTAAAAATTCGAAGAAATCTCTCCGAGGTGCACATTTTCGACCCCCAAAGTATACATGTGCCGAATTCGGTAGCTGTAGGTCAAATGGTCTGGTTTGTCTAGAAGCAACACACACATTCAGCTTTATTATAAGTATAGATGATAAATTAGGTCGTTATGTTCGATTTCATCGATCGATTAAATCGCTTTGTTCGAAAAAGATTTGTCTTTTCTTAAGTTTATTTACATATGTGAAAGGTTTTAGCAATTTCAGTTTGAGAACATCGAAATAATTAGACAAAATCAAAGAAATGAAAAAAAAAATTCCTCTCGTCCAGGATAGATAGATGAAAGGCAAAGATAGATCCCTTTACATCTAAATTACTATCTGGAAAAAGACATAGTTGATATTAGAAACAGTAAAAATTGGGACTTGAAAATCACTTATCAGCCACAAAATTATAAGGTATTCAAGTTATCAAAAAACATTTAAAAATGTTGTTTTTCTAATTTAGCTAATTGGACTGATTTTTCTAGCTTAATGTTTAAAAAGTTATAGTGAATTAAAAATTTCCGCCCTCTTTAGATGGGCCATTTACGAACTAGTCCCATATTTTTTAATTTCTAATAACATAACAACATATTCATGCATGAATATGTTGATATGCTTAAAATCCAAAAACATGCATATATATATAGAGAGAGAGAGAATGTACTGTGTATGTATAGAGAGAATGTACTGTGTATGTATAGAGAGAATGTACTGTGTATGTATAGAGAGAATGTACTGTGTATGTATAGAGAGAATGTACTGTGTTTACATTAACTATTTAACCTACTGCGCAAGATAAAGCAAATAAATATTTATACATTTGACAAGTATTTCGAAAATATAAATAATTGATAAATATATTTTAATTTATTTATATTTTGACTCCTACTTTTGGATAACTAAACTGAATGATGGAAATATTTAGAAAAGCAAACCATTAATTTTAAGAAAATTGAAAAAAAAAATCTGATTTAAAATAGTCATTTAAACAGGGAAATTTCTTGACATAACTGCTTTTCAAACTTTCTTTTTACTCATAAATGTTGAAACATATGGCGCCGTAAAAATTATTTTGACCTTAATTTAATACTTAACTACCAAGCTTGAGGCTACGAACTACAGTTAAAGAAGCTCTGAAATATAGAAAAGATGAGCACTTTAATTGCACCACAAACCAAATTGAAAAGAAACGGCCCTGGCAGATGAGATTGCAAATGTCTCTGCCCATTATTTACTGAAAACGCCATTACTTAAGTCTCATAAATGACAAATCACTTTCTCGGAAAGTTCAGCGAAACAAACAACTTCCCTGGCATTTCATTTTGACTCTTCTCATTGTGGTCGTAAGTAAAGTCAAAGTGGATAAAGGAAGGGATGACATTTGTTTTTGCGGCCCACTGGACAGAGTGTGTTTTGGACCCCTTCCAATGGGGAAGTGTGCCAGCATCACTTCCTGCTGCCACGTTCCCGAAAAATGCAAACTGCCACGGAATCCGCTAAGAACGGGATGTGCATTGTGTTTTACTTCTAGAAATACTGCCGGACTTTTCTGATTTATTTTGCATAAATTATTTTGATACTGTTTCTCCACTGGAATTTTAATAAAAATAAAAATATTTGTGTATTATCTTTCCAATTCCCTCAGCAGTAAAGTTTAAACTTATTAGCAACTCTGACGGATAGTTGGTTTGGCGGAAAAAAATTTTTTTTCTTCTTATGCACAACTTAATGTTTAAGATTTCTCAACAAATTGTTTTTAAACATCGAATTGTATAAACATTAAAGCCATAATATCAATTGTTTTTGATTTAAAACAATTGAAATGACATGGCTTTAAGTCTATCACAATTCTATTTATTATCTTGATGGATTTTTTATTATTCAGTTTATTATTTTGATGAACTTCTAGTGTTTTATTTGTCATCCTTAAGAATTTTTATTATAGAGCGAAATTATCTAATATCAAAAAATCCTTAAAAACTTAACTATAATCATAAATATAAGTTTAATTTATATTCGAATTGCGCTTGAAGTTCGAGACTTCCTTCAGTTAGTTGTTTTATAAGTAAATTTGCAAATAAAAAGCAGAATCTTTTTTCTTTTATTTTCAATAACTGAATAAAATCAAGCGATTACCTATTAGTTTAAGAAATGAAAATATTTTGAATTTCATAGATGTAATTTATTTATGCACTATTTCTTTATTAACAGATCTCGAAAAATTGCATGGTTAAATTATTGTAATTAAAAGGTTATTTTTTTAAATTTTATTTATTGCAACATATACCAGCAAATGTTCGAGACACCATGTGGCTTCAGCACGACGGAGCACCTGCTCCTTTTTCCAGGAATGTACGAAACTACCTGGACTCTGCCTTCCTGAACAGATTGATTGGAAGAGGAGCGGATGGGGCAGTTTCTTGACCTTCCAAATCTCCCGATTTGTCCTGCTTAGATCATTTTCTTTGAGGATAGCTAAAAGATTTAGTGTATAAAACGCCCATCGGGTCACCGAGGTTTCTTGTAGCTAGAATTGGCGCTGCAGCTGCAGACGTTGGTGATATGTCAGAAATATTCCAACGTGTGCAGGATTCAATGCATAGCCAAAGTGAAGCCTATATTGCAGTTGACGGTTGCTCATTTGAACATTTGTTATAAATAAGGGTTCCTTGTATTCATAGTGTTATTCTTGGTCTTTACTGTATTTCTGCGAAGCAAGCACCCTCTCGTGACCCGACTTTTGCTTTCTGACACCACATGATATGATGAAAGTTGTTTGTTTTGGCGAGTTCTGTCACCCTTTATAGTATGGACAATTGGTTTTACATCACCCTTTATATATAAATTTCTCTTTATAACTGGTAGGTAAGATTTTGTTCTAGATTAATAGTGTGCATACTCGAATTTTTATATATTTTAAAAGCATTTATACTCTATAATACTGGAATAAATAAAACTTATTACATTGTAAAAAAAGTATGATAATAAAGAATCTTAAACGACGACTGCACAGAGCCTTTTAACTCTTACACATAAGTCATCAAGGCAACATAATTTTACATCAGCTTTTATATATTAGCCGTAATTTTATTTATTATGTAAAATGAAGAAAAGTATTTAACACTCTCAGTGCAAAAAAAAATAATAATAACTGACTTAATTTGGCATTTTTTACTCTTTGAAGTATGCTATTTAGGTAAGGAAAAAAGTTAATATCTGCGTTCTTAAGGTATAAATAATGTTACGGTGCAGGCAATTCTCTAAAATCGAGAATAACTGAAGTTGTTACACCTATATAATTCATGCAAGAAGCAATTTTTCATTGCACTTCGATTTAGTGACTATGATACTTAATTGCTTTTGCTAACATATTTTGACAGATCGATTCGTTTTTCAGTAAACCCATTTACTAAAAAATAACAATGCTTCATCAGCTCTCAAAATATTTCGACAGGTAAAAGCTTTGGATAGAGGTTTTCCTTTTATTGCAAGTTTTCGGGCAGTGATACCACATTTTGTAGATATCAGTAGTTTTGTAATGCAATCTAAAAGGAGTCTAAAACCAAATGGAATGCAGAGGAAAAACTATGGAATAAACAAAAACAAATGTAAAAGATAGCAATAGGAAATATGCAGTTTAAATTATTTTGGATTTACTCATTAGAGGAATAGTTCCTATGTGCCCTTATTCCCTCCTCCCATCAGACATATAAAGTAATATTTCGGAGGAATAAGCATATGAAATTTAGGGTAAAATGTTTGCTCAGTAAATGCCTACATGCTTCTATGGTTAGTAACATTTGGTTCCTTCATTCCCTTTTAATACGATCCTGATCTTATCACTTTCAGGATCTTCGAGGTATTTTATTCTCCAATTGCCTTCATGATCCAAATCTATTGTTATCTTTGACTTTGTACTGAGAAAAATTTTATGTATCTTTGAATATAGTAATCTGAATGTGATTTATCACAAATTTTAGGTTGAATATATTTGTATATTTGAGAGTCCTAGCATTACAAAATGATACATGGTGAAGCATTTTAAATAGTATGGCATGAAAGAAGTTTTGTCAAATATTCAAAACTATGACAAAATTTTAATCATTTTCTGAAACATCACAATCTGAACATTTGAAACCATTTGTTTTTAGATTATTGGACAGATTTAATAGTTTCCTTACCTGACACGAGCCATATTCGAATTAGATGCTGTAGGTGCCGATTTAGATGGCTATAATTGATATGTTATATTATCATAAAGAATTATTTAATTACTATTTATTTACTGGGGATACAAATGATACTTTAGCAATTTTTTCTTTGCAAAAATGTAGAAAGATAAGAATAGGTAATTCTCCCGGGAAAAGGATTCTATTTTCCTGATGGAATTAAACGCTTTTCCGAATGAAGTAAAGATGAAAGAACAGTTCTTATTCTTCAACCAAAATTAATAAGCTAATTGCCACGTGAAGTAATTGCGTTTCACAGTTACTGTATTCGTTCAGATCATATGAGTAACAAATGCTTCAAGTAAAATATTTGACAATAATAATATTATAAATAATAAATGATAAAACATAGCCTATCAAACATAGTAAAGTTGTTTTCTTGCTAGTGATAATATTTTTATTGCTGGCTTACCACTGTCTGTTGCGGTATTGATCACTGAATTTGGTCTTGCAATCTTCTACAAATCTATACAATTGGTATGAATAGTGTATCAATTGTCGGAATTGTTACTTTTCTGTGTAACCACTGATATTTCTTT
This sequence comes from Argiope trifasciata, assembly GCA_026543055.1. Taxonomy (NCBI): domain Eukaryota; kingdom Metazoa; phylum Arthropoda; class Arachnida; order Araneae; family Araneidae; genus Argiope; species Argiope trifasciata. The sequence goes on along the minus strand of JAPMOQ010032104.1, from coordinate 7,700,292 downwards.
AAAAAATGTATATAAACTATTTTTTTTGTTATGAGCAGTTTTTACCATATTACTTTGCCCTTGATTGAATGCAATACGAATAAACATCATGAACAGTCACGGTTGTGGTTTAGAATTTCTTTAAAATTCTGATGAGCTTAACTATTTGGATCAAATAGGCTACTCGGTGCCCGGAAGCGTTTAATTCAAAAACATTATTTTTGTTATCAACCAAAAAGTAATTTTTAAAAGAATTATTATTTTAAAATTTTAATGATTTTGCATCTATAATAAATCAGTTAGTCTTCCGCAACCCAGGAGGCCTAGACACTTCTTTTTATTGCGAAGATTAGCAGGTTACAATTAATTTCCATTAAACTATGTATCACTTAACTATAACGTATCATCTTTTATTACCTTTTTTAAAAATAAATAAATTATAGTTTCGTAGCGATTTACTTTTCACCGAACTATCTACATTCTTGAAAATTCTTTCCTAATCCTTACACTTAGTTTGGGAAAATTTGTTTGATCCTAAAGAACAAATAGAATATAATTTGCTTGTTTGCAGCAGCAATACTTACAACATTACTCTACATGTTTCAAATCAAGATCACAAAATTTTTTTCAATGAAAAACTGGATTCTTTGCAAGAAGATTTTTCACAGAATAATTTATTTTCATAAGAATATTCAGAGAAGGACAATGGAATTCATATTCTTCTTATCAAGAAACCTTTGCCACGTGAAACAACAACAGAAAACTATTCTCATTTTTAACGTTGAAAATTATTCACCAAAATGATGAAGTTATTTTTTGCTTTTTGGTTTGTTTCCCTCTTTGCTCGAAAAAGAAAGTTTTCCTTATTATGACAACGGCTGAAGCAGTGAAATGTTTCTGAATCAAACTGCCGTCATACTTTGCTTGTTTATTTTCGATTGCAGGAAACACAAATTTTTCATATTTTTCTTCTAGATTGCGAGGGTGAAGAAAAACAAAATAGATTATGTGTTGGGATTAAAGTTGAAGAAAAAGAAATAAGAAATAAAAAAATAAAAAAATAAAGAAGACTTGTCTCATTCTATAACCTCTTAGGTGCAATTTACCCATCCAAAGGAAGATAAAAAAAATATTCGGTAAGGAAACAAAAACAGAACAGAAAAATATTGTAAAAGCACGTATTCATAAGCAGTGTTTCTTGTCCAAAAATATACTGATCCTCAAGATAGACGCCATTGTTGTCCTTAAAAAAATCTGATTTATGTAGCTGAATTTTATGTCCTCTTTCTACATTCAAAATGCATAAAACTGTAAATCAGAGATAAAGAATGGGAATTTATTTTGTTATAAGCATCCAATGGCATTTCTGATTTATTCTTTAAATTCAGATAATTTTATTATTTTAAATTTTGATATTAATTTTTAAATCATAGCACCCAACGGGGGAGGTCCATCCTCCAGTGGAGACAGGAGAATTTCATTTTGAAAAAAGGGTGTAACAAAAGGCGAGATTATTTCACTTTTTAGTTGATTAACTGCTAGAGAAAAGGGAGCGTTATAACATGATTCTTTTTTTTCCCGTCATAATAGTAGTAATACAAAAATGGTTGTGGATCTATTAAAAAAATCTATTTAAACTGTTTTTGTAATAACGTTAGTTGTGAATCTATTTAAGTTACATTTGTAAATTATTGCTTTTTGTCCTGTCGAAACGAAAGTATTGTAATCATCAAGAAGTTTAAACTTGAAGTTCCAAGGAATTTCGATGATTCGTACCTCTTTGATTCAAAAAATCACCTTTTGGTGATTTTGTCTGTCCAGTTATTGTGAAAAAGCTTTGAACTAAATAAATGAAACTTGGTATATAGGCTTGTGGTGGTATCTTAATAAGGCAGTAACAGACATTGGACATTGGCGATCACTTTTATCCAGTGGGTATACTACGCGGCTGCACATCGTAAGGCTGCGAGTTCGATCCTTAGCGGAATTCAATCTCCGACAACCACAATTCCACTTGCTTAACACCATGTTTGTATATTTCTGTCAGATTTCAAAAACGATTCTGAGTAAGTCTGTCTATCCAGTGATCTAAAATCAAATTGATATAATAACTGGAAAGTGTAAAGCCAGATAGAATTTGGAAATCAGATTAAACATTTAAAATGTAAATCCGTATCATATTTAAAGCAAAATGTGTTAAAACGGTTGACGGTCAATGAAATTGAACTTTTGTATGAATGTGGTTGTAATTCAAAAAAAAAAAGTCATGTAAATAAAATTTTGCATGTAATCATGTAACTACAATTTCAGTTTATTGCCAAATATTGGTTTCAGTTGGGTGGAAAGTAAACCACTAAATTAGATATTTTATATCTATTAAATGCAAACCAGCGATTAATCGCCAAAAATCTAGAACTTGCAAAAATGCTAGATTCACCCCGAAATAGATATCTCGTAACTACTCTCACGAATGTCACTGTGTTTTTACTAAACATCAAGGCACAAAATTTTCAAAATAAAATGAAACAAGCTAAAAATCGGTACTCGTAACTTTTAAAGCCTTACTTAAAATTCCGATTTTAATACGGAGGACGTGTAGCATAAGTCAGAGAGCATGTAACAATATATATTTTGATCACGCTGCTTTAAACTGCATTTGTATGATACTTCTGAATTACAGTATCCACTCGAACATCGAGTTACTTGAAAATATAATTTTAAATATTAGTTTAGATAAATTTAAATTCTCTTTTACATTTAATTCAAGCTAATTATAATTCTTAAAAATCCATAGTAATTTTTTTCATTATTTAATTTTTTTTGCAGTATTATTATTGAATTTTTTTTATCATGGATGCATACATATTTTAAAGGACATCAGGACTAACTAAGAGTGTTTTGACCGGAATGGGGAAGGTAATGTACATTTATCTCATTCTTGGGGAAGATAATAAAAGAGTTAGCGAATTCATATTATAGAGAATACTATACAGAATTCACATTATATATTTATTATTTACTAATAATTTTTTTAAAAATCAATTTTTAAATACCCTTTTAAACAGAAAAATTGTAATCAAGTAAAATGCATTTCGTTTTTTTAAATGCAAAGTCACAATGTTTTATTTTCCTATTTGCAAAATTTGCTTATATATTAAATAGCAATTTATTCACACACTGATAGTAAAATTTATCCATTTCGATGGCCACCATTCATATTGCCTAAGCCAGTAATGAGACAAAGAGAAAAAGAAGTATTAATCTTCATCTCCAAACATTATTTATTTTCTGTGCTCAACAAATTGAGGATGGTCAAACACCAACTAATGATTCTTACTTACACACACACACACACACATACATTATATAT
>JAPMOQ010032104.1:7683380-7696543 GCA_026543055.1 Argiope trifasciata | reverse complement strand
AGTGAAAATTTTAAGTTCAACATTTTTCAAACTGTAATTTTCTTTCCCTCTTCTGCACGGACTGTTTCAATTCGTTATTTTATTCTTTCATGATTAGTAGCTTGCTTTTTTATTCTCATATGGCTTCCTGATAATTTATTGCAACCTGAAAAAGACTAGAACAACTAACTTATCTCAGATTAATTAGTCATTATATAGGTTTGAATCTGTGATTCATGATATGACAGATGACGGGTTTATTGCTCTAACACATGATAATCTTTAAATACTATATTTGAATTTATAAACAACATGTAGGTTTACTAACCGAATTATATTGCATTGAATGGAATATTTAGGATATATTCAAATAGTTCTTGAGCTATTTGAGCTCAAGCAGAATAATATATTTTTCAAAAATTTGTTCTTTTTGCAAATAAAAAGTAATTTTCCAGTTGCACTCATAAATAAAACTTCAATGAAAAATAATAACAAGTTTCTACTAATATACAATACTTGAAATAGTGTAACTGTTGTGGAAGTTTCGAGAAGTCAGTGCCAGCTCAAGTTTCATCCTTATCATCTGATCGCGATTCAAAATTACAAAATCCATCCCAAACTAGCCAAATAGTGAAACTTAACTAATTTTTCTTTTAATCCTTGGCGACTAGTTCCCAATTCTCCCGTTCCCAGGCTCAAAATTATAGTCATGGGATGTACAGTATGTTCAAAGTATAACAATATGCACTAAATATTCATGTATTTTGTGAGGTTTTGTGAAAACATTATACCAAAATGCCATCATATTCCAGGTTAATTAAGGACAACAATACTTAATGTGGGCCGTGATACCCCTCGTATGCTTAATATTATAAATTAGTAGCTTTTCTTCTGCACTCCAAGCTCTTGAGTATGATTAATCACATTTACTGAAGAACAATAATTAAGAGAACCGAGTAGCGGGTGACCATTGGAAATTGTTTGCTAGAATGTGGTTGACGAAAAAGAAACAGAAAATCTGCTGAGAATTTCTGATCAAAATTCGTTCAAAAACTGCAATAATAATGACAAACATGCAAAATATCAGATGTCTATTTCATTAAAGTTTTGAGCTATTGTGTTTACATGCTTGTAAAAGTATCAGCTGACAGATAGCCCTTGCGTGGATTTGATTTCAAATTTGATGAACAATGTTAATTTAGATTATATATCTACATACCAAAATTTATTCGTCTAGATGTCTTTGCTTCCCAGTTCGTTCGTCCTTTTATATGTTGATATAGTGGCATATAGTTTTCCTGTGAATAGATTTCGTTCGTTTTAACATAAATATATAAATTTGATGTAAAGATCATGTATCAAATTGCATTCGCTTAGCTCTAAGAATTTTTTTTTGTTATATTGCTGCCAGTCATAATTATAAAAATATGTTATAAATTAATAAAAAGATATGGACTGTGAGATACTCCAATTCAAGTAGTAAAATCTCCAATTCAAATATTTTGAAAATTGCAACATTTTTTCTTTGTACAATTTGTAAGGTTTTAGTACAGAAATTAATAAAATGTTTTTAGTACAAAAATTGGTAATTATGAGGAATCATTTAGTCACTTATTTTAAATAATATTTTATTCTTAAATATACTACTTGTTGTATAGTTAAATTAACGCTAACCGTCTCAAAGTTTATTTAATACTGGTAAGCCCACACTATGACAAAGATGCTACAGGAGAGGACCTAAAAGGACAAGAGATAAGACAATTTTTCTTCTGTATCAATATCTACCATCAAAAATGTCATAATCAGTAATTGATATTTTAAAATACTTCAAAATAGAGTTGGTCGTCACAAATTCTTATAAGGTCTTTTAAAAAAATTAGTGAATTACGGAATTCAAAGGAGTAAAATGTATATTCTGGAAGTCTTGCTATACATTTTCGTTTATGTTCTCAGGAAGGGGAAAATGGAGTGAATATGGAATGCAAATGGGTGGGAGAGTCGGTTTTTATTGAACGTTCATGATTTTTCTTAAATAATTTATTTTTTGGTGACTTTGAAAAATTTTCCCATCCTATTATCCTTTAATTAAAAAAAACATCTTTTAACTCGGGAAAATTATCCATTAAAAGCTTATATTTCTTCTAAAATAATTTATGAATCATTTGAAATAGTTTTAATAATAGTTTTCTTATTTAAAGCCGAAAATAAAATAAAACGATTTATGAATTAATGCATTCAACAAAATCATTAATCTTGCCTAAGATAAAAGCTTCAACCATTTTACAGTGATCCACAGACCGAAAACCTCGAAAAACATTTCTTTCTTTGGACCAAATATGTCGAAATTCAGCGGCTCAATCCTCTCCAAGTAATGGGAGAATGATAAATTTGGGAAAGGAATTCTTTTCCTCTTTTCCTGGGCCTTTCTTTTCTCATCCCCCAGACCCCCCTATCGAAAAACGAAAGAACCTCAGGTGTTCTGAAGGGCTGCCTAAAGTACAGGGTAGTTGTGCACAAAAACAAATGCAAATGCTTCGACCATTCGTCCTCGGATATTTCTTCTTCAATACAAAACCACTGGTAGAATTCTTCCGTTCCCGCCCCCTATTTTTTTCCTTCCCCTTTTGAATTTTCTACTGTGCAGTATTCTTCGTTTCTTATGTTGAGGTGGGGGGAGAGACAAGCCAAAATAAAAACAGCGTAGAAAATCTTCGTTGATAGCTGTGGAGACATCAAAATATGTAAAGAAAAAAAGTTCGATGAAAGTATTCTTTACGATTAGGATGGCGATGCGAATGAAAAAAAATGTAGAAGGCCTATATGCAGAAACAAATGTTTCCAACGTTAAACCTACTTTGGAAAATATGTTTTTGGCTTTTTGCACCTGACTGCTGGGGCTATGCCATGAGTATTAAAAAAAAAAAAGACAGACATTTGCTGCTCATTTCTTTCTTTTATTTTTGTTGTATAGTGAATTATGCCTCAATTTTAACTCATAAATCTAACTATAGAGTTACAGTTAAAAATGGTTGACAAAGTAAAGTAAATTTATTTTATTAAATAACATTTTTATGAAGAATATGGCGATGAAATGTTATAATCCACAAAACCTCATTATTTTGATGAATACTCATACAGCCATTCACTGTGTAGGCAAATTATCCTTACTGTATTAATATCTCGCATATAATCAAGAACATTTGAGAAAGGATATAAGTTAATATTTTTATGGGTTCAAAAATGCTAGATTTCAAAGATAAAAACTATTTTTGTTATACTCAAACTACTATTCGCTATATATTCTGAAGTCGTGCAGTTATGTATGTGTGTGTTTTTGTAGTTATTCCTAAAGAATTTCTTTTATTAAATGTGGTAGTTTTCATTTAATCCTGTTATATTAATAAAAGCACGTACAACAGAATCTCTAAAACATGCAAACTATAACAGCTTCAATCAATGTAGAATTTCTTTGCTAGTATTTTTTATGATTTGATCATTTGTAATTAAAGCTAATACATATGAGATTTTCTTTATAAAAGGCATATGTTGCTATCAAAAAAAATGTGTGGTATTTAAGATTTAATTTTTATCAAAGAGTGAGTGGAATTATTTGGGATCGTAAAATAGTCATAACCACTTAACTTGTTTTTAAGTTTGTTTTTTCTATTGTCTTCTCTATATTCGACAAATGCTTTTCTCTTTGGAGAATCCGTTGTCATCTTGACTCAATTGAGAGTTCATAGAACATTTGAAATGCTTACGGATTTCAAGTTTTTTGTATCAAAAGAAATTTACTTTAATAGGCTTTTTGAGTTTATCGCCAATATGACAACCTAAACAAGCAAAAAGAGCTGTTCTCCTAAAATCTCATTTACTGTATTTTCTATCATATTAACAATCTTTATTTTTTATTTTGATGATATACATCCATAAATATATGAATATATCATATTGAAAATAGGTTTTCTCTATATAGAATTATAGCATCTATGAATGACTTAATTTTATCTCATGACATTAATGGCATCGCAATATACGACACTAAAATGGGAAAGCTCTTGTCATAAGAGTTTACTTATGTTCCAATTAAAATAAGAAGTAAGAAGAAGAAGAAAAAACTTTAAAGACATTTTTACGAGTGACAAGTGATTTTTACTTTTTGAAATTAACTCATATTTTGATTTAGTCAAAAATTCTGAAATGAGGTGCAAGAATCCGACACAAAAAAAGAAAAAATTATAACATAATTTGACAATACGTTTATAAATTGGTGTAATCGAATAACACATCTAGAAGACCTTGAATCTTTTTTTAAATTTCAAATTAAAGTTTTATCTTGATTTTCATCAATATAAACCAGTTTCAATTAATAAGTAATGTTATTTTAATCAACAAATATTTAATTAAAGCACACTAAAACAAATACAAATGAAAACCAGGCCCAGAAAGCGTATACAAGAATGATGGGATATAACGCGCTGGCATAGTACATAACTGTCACTTTGTCATAAATCTTCTCGTCTAATTACCAAAGGTGTGTTGAAACAAGAATCATTAAGTGTCAAACAACACCGACACCGTTGAATATTTAATTTTTGGAACCTGCTGCGTTTGTTTCCTGCAAACCATTAAATTCCTCGCTTTCTCATTTCTCAATAGCGCGGGGGAAGAGACATAAAAATAAAGTTGGAACAACTGACTGTTCCCACGCCTATAACGGAAGCTACAATATGTTGGCTGCTCATAGGATCATAATAAGGCTGGCATTCATTAAAGTTTTCTCCTTTTTTCTTCCAAGTTTTACAACTGGCACACTTCCTTTCTGTTGATTGCTGGCTCGTTCTAACGTCGATTTAATTTTGTTCTTGTGTTGTCCGTTCATATCACACAGCTGAAACAAGTGGAAATCAAAAATGAGAGATTGCGAATGTCTAAAGCAGTGTTCCATAACTTCTTTCATTTGCGACTTTCAAGTGCAATGCCGGATTTCGCCCAATAGGGACAGTGGTGAATTAACTATCCTTAGAAATAAACATCAGAACCTCCTTCAATTAATTTTTCGATTTAGTTATACATTTCAATATTTTTTACAGAATAAATATGTGAATGGTTTATTTTTCTTAAATTTGTATTTCAAAATTGTTATATTTGTTCAATTTAATATTTTCTTGGAAATAGGTAAGACTTTATTACTTTCTAGTATAGGTATACGCAGGGAAAGTATCATAATCGTAAAAATTATCAAATTTGAGACTTTTAAGACTCTCCACTTCTCAGACCTCCTTAAATGAAAAAAAAAACATATTGTGGAATTATGTATATCTCTCTATCTCTATAAGAGATGGATAAATCAAGTAGGTAGGTGGAGAAATTTTGGTAATGTGTTTATCTAATATCAGATTTCTTTCAAATTTTGGACTTAATACATTAAAAAAAAGTTAATCTGTCCACATCTCTGAATATATATGAATTCATACAACTTTAAACAAAAATAACTTAGGTAAAGGTTAATTTCCTGATTTTAAGTCTATAAGGTATACATAAACAAATTTGGGGTCAAATGAGGCCAGGAGATGAACGTTTGTCAATTTAAACTCATAACGCATTTCAAAGCGATATCTCGCAAGCATCAGACCTTAGGATATGAAATCTGATTCACAGCATCTAAAATGCCTTTAAAAATTCTAAACTAAACTTGCCAAAAGATTGGACGCCTGTCGGTCTATTTATTTGCATGCAAATAAACATAATAATTCAAGAAAGGAACTTAATTAAAATTTGGTACATTAAATGATAAATAAAATTTCGCATTATTGCTACTTTATAGCTTAATGTCAAATTGTGCCTTCCATCAATCAAAAAAAAAAAAAGGCGTTGAAAATATATATTGGATTTTCTAATATCTAAATATTAACCAAATACAAGCGATTAATTTCCAAAATCTATATTTCGTAATTATAGTTCTCCAATGGTATGCAATTAATACAGAAAAACTGATTTTCCTTCATATACTACAAAGTACATCACTGGCATGTAAGGCATTAATCTAAAATGTGAATTCTCTTCAAATTCTGAATCAAACCTGTCAAAAGGTTTGTAGTCTGTCGGTATGTAAACGGTCTTTTGCATGTATGTAAACTCAATAATTCAAGAAAGCAATTTCAAATAAATATAATTTTACATATGATATGATAAATGAAATTTGTTGTTATAACTACTGTTTTAGCTCAGTGTCGAATTTTGACTTCAATCCAGGAAGAAAAAAAAGGCGTCCAAAATATATATTCGATTTTCTGGCAATTACTTTTATTTTTTCCAATAAAGTACTCTACAGATTTATTTAGTCTCACTGTTGTGTACCATTTTTGCCAATTTGTAAAGAGTAGCGGAAGATAAATGTCTTTAGACAACTTTCTTATTAAAATGGTATGCATTATGAGCAGTAAATTGCATATTTTTTTTCACTGGAACTGAATGTATTTTTTTATTTTACACGAACTCCTATAAGAAAATGGTTCCACATTGCGAATACGACAGGGGAAACAAGGGTATTTGTTGCGCAATATAATCTGCATTCATATTCTTTGTCTGAAAAATGGGTTGTATTTATGAATGATGAAATATGTCATTTGTGTGAGTCATTAATTATGGCTTGCATAATCAAAGCAATCGTGCAAAACATAACAAATGTTCATGCTTATTCAGATTTGTGGTTTAATTTTTAGAACTTTCTCAAAAGAAAAAATGTGATTGCATTAGAAAGGGAAGCGTTATTATTTAAACAAATGTGTATAATTATAATCGCAAGTAAAATTATTCTCAACTATTAGACTTCTTAAAAATCACCCATTGTCCTAATTAGAGTTGTTTCTCAAAATAAAATTTTGTAAAGGCTCTAGAACTAATTTATATTCTTATTCTTTTTACTTAGAGACTCTATCAGATGAATGATTGCATTTCATTAAAATATTTATTTACTTTTTTTGTTTGAGATTACGTTATTTTATCTATTTTGAATTTTTAGTTATCATTTTAACAAAAAGTAATAAATAAATAAATAAAAAGCACTAAAATAATCTTAAATCTTAATATTTATGCTTTTACTTGACTGTGAAAGACGTTTTTCTTGTAGAAAAGTTGTCAATGCGTTCAGTGTCTTTGAGACTACCTTTTCATCTCAAATAACTTCCGTCTACTGCAGATGCAGAGTACTATAATGTAAGCTACATTGTGAAGTGTGATTTTAGGCCAAATATTAAATTCCCCCATATGAATTTGTTATAATTCAATTATTAAATTATTAGTTTATTTTTAAAAAATAAAATTATTTGCATTAAAAATCAATTTTTTGGTTAAAATTAAAATTAAAACTTCCGTTTAATTTAAAATTTCTTAAAAATAAATTTCTTTGTTACATTTTCTAAAGTTTTTATCTGTCATTTATAAAAATGTACGCATTTGCAGTAAATAGAAAAAAATCACGGAGATTTAAAAGAAATATGCATGCAAGTTTGATTTCCCCATTTGATAACGGAAAGGATAAAAATTATGTTACGCCGTAATATTTTTTATTTTTTTATTTACTATTAATTGCAATACTTTAAAAAAATTATTTTTAAATTTTAAGCTTGCAAAAAAATTATCCGTTTCGGATTGCGGTGTTGCGTTTTATTTTTAACATATTTGAATATTGCATATAAAATAATTAATTATAATATACATGCGTATGCTGAAAAAAAAACTGAAAATACTACAGTTCCGCAGTGCCTATATATTATTCCATTATTTATTGTAAGATTTGCAATCGTTCTTCCACTTACAAGAGTTCAAAAACAAAATATTGTCAACAGCAGATTATTCAAACATTTCAGCATCTTTTTTCTTCATGAATTTTGAAATCTTTTTGGGAAATAGAGCGGCATAAAATATGAAATAACATACGCAAACATCTTGATGAATGTAATTGATGAAGCAGCTAGCTGTACGTAATAAATATCCGTAAAAGCCGAATTCTTAGAAATAACTTCTGAACTTCTTCTGACACAGAGTTATACCAAGATGGCTCACAAACACGTCGCTTCTTTCATTATAAATATATATTGCATACTTCGCAAGTTCTCTGAAATGATAAATTTTTGTATCATGTTGATAAAACGTCCCTTTTGAATGGAGCTAGTGAATGATGTTAAAAGCCATTTATCACTTGTGACTAAACAGAATACTTATTATAAGTAGACTTATAAAGAGGTTAAATGAAGGTCAAACATATAAATATCTACTTCAATCTATTCTCGATTATATTAGATTAAAGTTAGAGTTAGTCCTGATGAGAGTTATAACTTTTTACTCTCATTTTGCTGAGGGATTAATTTTATTTACTTGTATAAGAAAATTATATAGAAATTTTTTTGCAACAACAACAAAAAAGGTTTCATGATTTGAGGAAATTTTATCCTTTTATACTTATTTATATTATATTGATGAATTTTATTATATTGATATAGGTTTACCCATAAATAATAAGTTGTTTAAATAAATATATATATACGTATTTGAGAACATTACAGGAAGATAGCGATATAGAAAAAGTGTGTAATTACGAGACAAAAACAATTTTTACATTATATTTAACTACTTATCAGAAGGTTAAAAAATATCCCTTGTTATTGCAGAGAAAAGAAAAAGTTAATTTATGACATGAAAACAAACAAACAAGACAACCTACAAAAAGCATATTTTTAAACAAATGATAATCCTTAGTTATTTGTAAATTTAGCATCTATATAATTAATATAACAACAGTGCAGTTGAAGAGTCAAATGCAATTTTGAGAAATCATCTAACTGAGAGAGATTCAAAAAATCCCCCCACCACATTATATCAGGGAAAAAGGTATAAAAGTATTAAGAAATTAATAATAAATCTAAAATAAGCAACTTTAACCCATAGCATTCCGATGTCTCCTCTCAGACACTATTTAAAACAATGCATCCTTTTGTCGTTTTATTTAATTATCTTGCAAAGGCAGCCGCCGGTAATCCTATGAATCCGGAAGACGGCATGGCTCTAACACCATCAGAGATCTCTTCCATTGCTAAGCAACTTACTTCTAAAACCTGGGTTGACCATCCGGCTCATCATTGGTTCTTACAAAAACATCCTGGAGCCCCCACAGCATTTAAGGGCTCCAGACTATCAGACGACACTATCTTGACATTCTATTGGCCACTTGAAGTGTATGATTTTTGAAGACTGTGAAAGAAAACATCCATCATGTCCCATATGCAACAATGCTCCATTTTGGCCAGAGCACATTTTGAAATGCCTGGGGTTTTCATGTGAAGAGACTGTGGATAGTCCACATCTGCTTTTGGACTTTTCGGAAATTTTAACCTCATTAATCTGGTCTAGTTCCACTAGACCAGATTGGGATTAGTCCCACCCCACCACCATCATTTAATTTTTTTCTCAAATTTTGACTGGTAAAAGTATGTAGATTAATTTTCCGGGAAAATTCAACTTTAAAAAATTCGTATATATCAATTTTTCAGGGTAAAAAACAAGTCATCTTATTCGGCAAATATTTATGCATCAAATTACTTTTCGAAACACCAAGAGTTAAACAAATGGCAACAAAGACCTATTTGCAAACTTGACATCGAAATAACAACTTTAAAATTGTTTTATGTGAGTTTAAAATATATCGAACAGTTTTTCTTCATTGGTTTAATTCTTGTTTCTTATCAGTTTTATTTCATATATTTTACTTATTTTCGAATCAAAATTGTATCGATTTTCATCGAAAATTTTATCAAAATGAATGCATGAAACTTATTTCTTATTGGAAAGGAAATTTTAAAACATAGCTTGAAATCATCATTTTTATTTTCTTAACATTCACTAGGAACATAAATAAATAAAATTTTGTTTTCACCCAATCGTTGTTTTTTGATCAATACGAATATTATCACAACAGGACAACTCATTCATTTTCCCTAATGAATTAATAGTTCCAAAACATCCCTCCACAGCTGATAACACGATCAATCTCTCAAGTTGCAGACTTCAATTGAATTACATCTCAGAAACTCCCTCTTTGGGCCTCCCATCCAAATGATAAAGATCTAGCGAAAACTATACCATCTGGAGTGTCTGCTCTGGATGGAAAATAGGTAATTGGCTCTCACTTCCGACTGCAAATCTTGACCTTTAAGACCACGCCCAGTTTGAGGGGATCAGTTATTGTTTATTACTATCTTTTTTTTTTACCTCCAAGGGGACCACAGCAAATTGCCCCAAGTACTCTACATTCGCTGCAATTGAACATAAAACGATATTTACAGGCAATCTTGGCAAAGATAAAAGAGGATCGTAAAAAAAGACCTTTTAACCTTATCAGAAATTACTGGCTAAGGGGACCATCTGGGATGCAGCAACATTTGAGAGCATTAATGTATATTTTTGGCATTTTAAATTTCTTAACTGGTTTGCATCAAGCATAGAAAAAAAAAGATACTTCTATGATTTTCCATTGAAAAAAAATCATTTCATATAACTCTCCAACTGCTTATTCCGCGATTTCCCCAGGTTGGTAGTCTGCTTATTTTCTATTGTATCCCTCGTTTTTCCGGTTTTGTATGTTTATCTTTTACTATTAGAGATTTTTATTACATCGTACTATTATCTGATAATTTAATATAATAATCTGATTTGTTCTAAAAGCATCTGAACGATATTTGCAAATGTAACATCTAAATAGAGATTTTGAAAAATTCTTGTGGTCAGAGAGATAAAAACATTCAGCCGATCGAAAATAAAGCGTATTTATAACCTGTGACGAGACAAATACTGCGATCGTACAGTAATACTCACGTTCTTGTTTTTATACATAGTAAAATATCTGTCTATCTGACGTTTCCTTCGACTGCCTAAGTATTTTTTATATAATTATTTTCTAACTATATATCTTTTTTTAAATGAAGGACTATCAATATTAAATAAAGAAATTTATTCAAATATTTTTAAACAAGAGTTTTTACAAAATTGTTCCTTTCTTTTATAAATATCTTCCTTTCAGTTGAAGCAAAAGTCATCTGCCTTTAATGTACGCGTGAAGCAATGGGATATCTAGACAAAATAGGTAGCATCAAGCATCGTAATTATTAATGAATAAAAATGTGACTTTATATAGGATCATTACCTCTGGATAGTTTTTTAATTAATGCTAGGAGACATTTGAAAAATTTATTCCCATAAACACGTCTCGAATTCAGAGAAGTATTACATTAATTATTAAGCTGAGCTAAAAATTATGATTTTTCCATCATATGAGAATTAAATGAATCTGTAAAGCTGAAATATGCAAGAAATGTTTTAAAGAAACCACTTATCTGCCAAGGCTTAAGGAATAATTATCATGTTATTTCAGGTTCTTTACAGTCAATTAAAAATTTAAAAAAAAATTAACCCTCAAAAAATTATGAAACATTTTTGTGTGTGTAAACTATAGAGAAGAATAACTTATTTATGAATACTGAATTTGTATTATTTCTAAATAAATTTCCAATATAATGAGATATTCATTATTAATCAATATATAATAGATGTCAATGAAATATATAGTTACTGCCTTGTTTTATAAGACGGGATTTGAATTTATTTATTATATATATAAAAGAAAGCAGCAATTCTTTGTTGACTTAGTCAATTTAAACATAATTTCTTTACTACAGATAATGCATTTATGCAGAAAATCAAAACAGTAGAGACTTTAGAAATGTATCACTGAATAAACATCTCCTTCAAACTTTCAAAAAATAAACAGAAAGCACTGCATTTTTTAGCTGTACTCGAAATGTAAGATGATATATAAAAGTCGAAAAAAAGCAAACAAATTAAAATGAAGGAATGCAAAAGATTCATAAATTTTTAAATTTAGGAAATTGAGTTTAAAAATATGACTTTGTGAAAAAATTAGATTGACTTTTGAGTTGACTGTCTCAGTTTTATTAATTTATGCGAGCCTTTCTTTTTATGTCCATTTCCTTTTCTGTCGTCTTTGATTTGCTGAAAAACTTTTAACATTACGATGTTAATTTAAGAAAAACACGACTCACATCTTGAATGAAATAGAATAATACATCAAAGAAATGCTATTTTAATGCTTTATTTTAGACAGGCAGAATTGTTTTTGAAGAATATTTTCATGATTTTTCTTCCGATTATTCATTTACATTAAAAATTAAAATGAAGATACTCAATTTGCAATAATAAATTGGATAATTTTCAGGTCGTATCATTTTTTGAATATTTTGCTCGCAGATGCAAATATACGTAAAAATTACTTAAGGAGTACATATTTATTCATTATTAAAACTATAGGAAAAACAGTAATCGTGGTTCAAGAATTAATTTCCAAACTATTAAATGTTAGATGGTAAGAAAAATTATTTAAAAGTTGTAAACAAAGGCAATTTAAATTGATTTCAGTTAATAAATGTATTTTTGGGCAATTCCAAAACATAAATTTTTATATTGTTCAAAAGTCCTATTAGTCATATTAAAATATTTTTGACACAATAACATTTTAAACTTAAAAGTACTATTTTAATATTAGACCTATAATTAATCGATAGCGTTTCCTTTAAATAACCGACGTCTGCTCTTGAATAGTTTGTGGTGATATCTTAATAAGACAGATAACATCTACGGGAGATGAGCATGCTTTTGTCCTGTGGTTATGTTATCGGCCTTCTAATCCAAAGGTCCCAGGTTGTATTCTGAGCCAACATCTAATTTCCACATGTTCATATTAAATCTTCAAAACTGGCTGTTTTGATAAAGTTTTACTTTTTTAGTTTATCTACTTAATTTTTTTTTCCTGAACAAACCCAATTTCACATAGGGGAAAAAAAAACTTTTTTTTGTAATTAACGATTAGAATAAATCGAAATATTCTCCTTCGAAATGTAGGCAGTACAATATAGTTGTCAGAACAATATAAATGTCGTGTGTGTTTCGGGTCCTCTGTTTCAGTAGCACTTTATGCTACTGAAACTTTACTTGTGTATTTATGTTCAACATTTTTGCTTTTTAAATTGATCTATGTAGGCGTCTTTCATGGAAAAACTCAGTTTTACACACACACACACACACACACACACACACACACACACACACACACA
>JAPMOQ010032104.1:7670881-7683370 GCA_026543055.1 Argiope trifasciata | reverse complement strand
ACACACACACACACACACACACACACACACACACACACACACACACACACAAAATCCTGCATTTTAAAAATAACTATTAGAGTTTTTTCTAAGTGCTTTCCCATTGACAATGTCATATCACGCCACCTGATTTTGCCAAGATAAAACTAAAAGTTTTAATAAATAAATTGTAAAATGAATACCGTTGTATAGCAGATTGTTTCGAGTAACATTTAAACGAAGATCATTCATGATTTTTAAAATTTAAATATCCATTTCATATATAGATAATATTGAATAAAATTGTTACAAGACTGTAAAGTTGCTTCTCAGCACTATCATCTGTATTGGATGCTGTCAGATGTCGCATCCGAAAACCCAGATCTTGATGGCCATTTGGCGACTTTGGATAATTCTCGAAATAAGGGATAAGGATCTCGACAAAAGGGATAATTCTCGAAATTTCGGGCATTTTCACGATTTATCCAGTAGGAGCCTAGATTCGTCCAGATACGCCCTGATTGGCCTAGAAGCTGCTATCCTTGCCTCCAGGGAACTATAAAAGGCCGGCACTCTCAAAGTCGTGGTGAATTAAATTGGTAGATCATTTCATCACGTAATTCAACCGTGTGGAGAGACCATAGAGAGGAGTTCCGAGATTCTCCTCTTCTGATGAATCCGGTCTGGCTGCTTTTGTGCTTTGTATGTTGATACTTCTGGATTTCTACTTGTGGACTACTGACTGCTGCTGTGTGCTGTACTGTGTATTCGTCTCGGCTGTACATATTTGTCGTCGTTGTGCTGTGTTCTCCAGTTCTTGTGTATTTGCACAAGACGTCGTCATTGTTTTCTACAGATGGACTGTTCATTATTGTTTTCACACCATACACCCAATATATACTAAACGAACCAGACGGATAGGAAATCCGTAACAATTTTCATATATAATCAATTATGAAATTCCTATCTAAATATTTTCACCAAAAAGTGCCTAGCGAAGCTTTATCTTCTAGATAGTAATTAATAAAACTGACAGATTCTAAAAGTGTTTTGATTTAATATATTTTCAGAAGTACATTCACAGATTTAAATGGCATAAATTAATATAGTATATAATTTAATAAATATTTATGCCACTTTTCACAATAATTAAATGCAATAATAATAATACACTGGAAAATAATTTAATTCTATTCTGATGATTTAAAATTATTAAATCAAGGTGTGTAAAAGAGTGCTAAATAAAAGTCTTTCAATTTATAAATTCAATTTCTCAAAACGAAAATGGCCAAATAAAAATTTAAGCTACATTAATGTTTTTTCTTCAAATTAGAAATCTAAAACATTTCGTTTTATAAGCATTGCAGAGCAAAAGAAGATAATACGATTCTGCGAGATAAAATAATTGAATTCACATCATCGAAATGAATTCATGAATGTTTTTATGAATTTACGAGCTAAGCTTTACTTATTTATTTTTCCCAATTCATCTTTGTATATTTTCCTTCAGAAAGAGAGAGACAGTTTCTATCTTATATTCACTTTTATTTCCGACTTTTAATGATGAGGTTCGATGTTATATTTACTTTCATTTCCGACTTTTAATGATAAGGTTCGATGTTTTAATGATGAGATTGGTCTCTTGCAGTACTGATTGGATTGAATTTCAATTAATCCTTTATGTTCAAATTTATCTTTAACGAATTATAAGATCTTTGTATGATTTAATTTAATCTTATAAATTAAAGGAATAATAATTCGGTGCTCGAACAGCGGTAAGAGCATGACGGTTGAAGAGTTAAAAGCTTTAAAATAACTAGCGGCAAAAATAGGTTATGTAAAAATAATACAATAAATTGCTTTTTAGCCGCCCTATTTAAATCGTTCGAATCTATTTTATTTATTGTTCTTACAAATTTAATTAATTGGAAAGATGAGATCACACCTCGCCGCGGTGATCTTAAGTTAAGGTCTCGGCTTTGGAGCCAGTGGGTTCAAGTTCGAGACCCGATTCCACCGCAGAATCGTCGGGTCAGATGCAAGTCTGTCGATTCAAAATACCTAACTTTGGTGTGGTGTGAAGTTTGGAGAGGGGGATGGAAACTCAGGTGTCGTCCCCGTCATCTGATCATGGTTGAAAATAACTATGTCGGTCTCAGTGGTGCTTTGAAACAGGACGTAAACATAAGATCTCATATAAAATTTCATTTTTCAATCAATAGTGAGAGTGATGAAAATTCAACTGATTAAGTGAGTAAACTGGAGGAAGCGTATAAAAGTATATTCAATTTATATCAGAATTTAGCATTTTCGTCTTGGTATTTTCAAATAAAATTCAATGCTTTATCTACTATTTTTAGATTTTTGCTCACTAAAATTTCATTAATGCATTGGAAACATTAAGCTGACAGAGCAGAGATCTAGCGTTTGCATAAAATTACATATCAAATGAAAAGCAATTGCACACAAAAGTTTTAAAACTGTATTAATTTTCATCATATTTAATTCTGAAGTTAAATCTGAATATTGGTTTCTCGAGAACTTGAATCTAAAAAAAAGAAGTTAAATAAAACGAAAAATATTTCTTTAAATTTCATTACGCATGCACAATTTTAATGTAGCTTTTCATGTCTGGGAAGCTAGAAGCAATTAAATTTTGTATGAATAATGAAAAAATTTTGAATTCCTATGCAATATTTGAAAATATTGTTCGAAATCATGTAAAAAAAATCAGTTATTCGTATTATTATCCAGGAATTACGGAAATACTAATATATATATACTTAATTTGGTTTGTTTCAGAACTATTACTTCTTTTCGTTTTTTAAATTATCTTAAACGAAACATCTAAAGAATGTCTAATCACTGCCGTTATCGTCTCAAAGAAGTAAACGATCAGATACTAAAAATGAATCTAATGCTTGTCTATTTATCTTATAGTCTGGTCTGATAAACATTTATTTCAACAGTTCTTGATGGTATCAATTTCAAAATGTGACAAAGATTCAGAGTCAAATAAAAAACAAATTTTAAATAGTTTCCAAATACCTGTACTTTTCGACGATTAGTTAGTTGCCCATTTTAATTATTGCTCAATATTTCATGTAACTTGATCATAAGAGATTTCTTAGAAAACTATTGTTAAACTTCAAATTTTTGCAGACTTAGAGTTCAATTATTTTAGAATCTTTACACTGCCCTATCATTGTAACTGCCATTTGCCAAGTTTCCTGTCAGTATCTGCATTTATCTAAAGGAATCATAGTGAAGAAATGTATATCGGCAATGTAAAAAGTAAATGTAATTTTTCAGCCTGCCTTGAGTTGCTGTGGCCAATTCTTGATATCTTGATCATCAACAATAGAAAAGAAACCGTACTGAAAAATTACGAGAAAGAATGAAAACGATTTTAGTTTCTATTCAACAATGAAATATAATACATTTATTATGTTTAAAAAATTGTAAAAAAAGTTATGCTGCAAAAAAAAATGTCGTTCAAAATCTATATATTGTTTAGTTTTTTAAAGTGATATATATATAATTGTTTATTAGAATAAATTTGGTTAGTTATAATGGGGAAACGTCAACGCTTCACTTATTTTTTTAACTAACATATTTTAAAGATCATTTCAAGCTGTATATTTCGATCCTTCAAAGAACATATTTATAACAAATTTAATTTTCTTTGTTAAACAGCCTGTCCTGTGAAGTGCCAACAAGCAGTCTCATTTACACATACACTTTCATCTTTTTTATAAATAAAGTGATAAAAATTGCCTGCTTTAATAAAATGGTATAATTGTTCCATGCTTTTTCTCTCATAGTGATTTATAAATATTAATATCAACTTTATTCAATTAATATTATTAGTTCACATTCTACTTATATATATTTATACTCCTTGATTAAATTTTACCAGCCATGAATAAATACTTTTTAGTTATTCACTCAACTTCAAATACATTTTTTAAATCTTGTAGTGCATAGAACTTGATGTTAAAAGTGGTTTTCAAATAATTCATTAGTTAAATTTAATTAATTTTTAACATTTTTAATAGAATTTTAGCAGTTTGTAAGGAAGAAATTAACAGTCAGTAGCCAAATCGGTAAAATTACAAAGATTTCAGTATTTTTTACGTGAAGGTGAAGACTGCGAGTTCAATTCTTGTGAAAATCAATAATTTTTTGATAAATTAGTTATTTTTAGTTTTATGTGGGAGGAAAACGTTTCTTTTATATAAGATATGTAGCAGGATATATATTTAGACATAAATACCTTCAGTGGTGAAAAGTCAATAAAGATTGCTGAAAAAAAATCATTTTGCCACTTAGTATTATGATAATTGTAATTATTTAATAGAAAATAACAAATAAAAAGTTTATTTCTTGACATAGGTAAGAATTGACTTTAAGAATTTAAAAAATTCATATATTACTTGTTTTTAATTTATAAAAACGTGCTAATGCAGATCTGCAAAAACGTGTCATCTATTTGTTGAAAGTGATAATTCTATTTCCTATTTTCTTTCTTTTGTAGTGCTTTGTTAGCAGAAAATCCTCATTAATTAACGGAGTGGTGACATTTTTCTTTTGGTCAAAGCAACTTTCTGAATTTTTTATGATATTTGAAGGCATCTAAATTATCCTGTATCTTTCTAGAAGTCAAACAGAAGAACTTGATAAAAAAATTAGAAAAAGAATGTGCATCTGCCAATCAACCTTTGAATAATGCTGATTAAGTGTATTGTCAGAGAAAAAAATTACCATAATCTTCTTCCATAATTCATATTCTTCATCCAACTAATACGAAATGACCATTCTTATTATTATAGTATCTTCCTAACATTATTCGGAATTCAGAATATCAAACAACATCACAGAAAAATTGTATAATATTTATCTGACAGTTTTGTCATACATTAAGTCACTAGGACATTGGCGAGAAATAAACAATGACTAAGCTGTACTAGGTTCTAAAACCATATTGTTAGGCAAGAAGCATCTAGTTTTAATATTAAAATAAACATAAAGATAAAAAAAATATCTCTGCTGGCATATTTTTATTTAATAGGCACAATGTTAATTAATACCTTGTTTTTCTTCATTTAACAACTCTTATTACAGGTTGTCACAAATTAAAGTTACCCTATTCAGAGCTACATATCGCCGTAACTATTCATCCGAAAATTCTGAAATTTTGGGTACGCCTTAATACAGGGATGGGTAAAACATTTTTTTGAAAAAAATTTAGTTCCAAATGTTGCCACAAGAGGGCATATTCATGTAAAACAGGTCTGTCCAACGCAATAGATCCCGAACCATCGCCAATAACCCAATGTGCAGCTCTAGTGCGACATTAATTCAACCAACTAACTAACCAAACATTTAAAACTACGGCATATGCAAATGTTGCATCGTCACTTAACAGCTAGCCAGTATAAAATGGAATGCATTCTTTGAAGACTTAATGCGAGTGTGTTCGCGAGGGAAAATGACTTTAAGTTTGCAATCTCGCGATTTATTAGTCAAACTGTTTTATCAAAACCGTGATTTAGCACCAGCAGTCTTAAGGAAAGTTTGGAATTTGAAGAATTTTCGAACAGGTCCAATGACTTCTCAAGGATCAAAGAAAATGATTACGAATTTTGAAGAAACAGGGTCGTTGGGTGTTCGTCCTGGAAGAGGAAGAAAATCAGTTCCTTCAGAAGTCGTTGAGGAGGTTGCACTTCATGTAGAAGAAGACAAAATATCAAACTTCATGGCTAACTGTAATGTTCGCCATGTCGCAACAGTGTTGGATAGGCCACGTTCCACTGTGCATAGGATCCTCAGGAATATTCTATGATATTATCCAAACAAAATCTCACTTGCTTATCAGCTTCATGCACAAGATTTTGGCACACGATTAACGTTCTCACTGTTTCTTGCTCGGTGTGAGGTCGATTTTGAATGGCATTGGTACATTTTGTGGTCCAATGAAGCTAGACGGCTCGTTGAATACGCATAATTGCCAAATTCCGGCTACAGAACATCCCCGCTCTAACCTAGATGTTTCGTTACATTCACCGAAAGTAAGGATATGGTGGGGATTTGATGCTACTTTTATTCTGGAGCCGTACTTCTTCGAGGAACAAACTCCATCAGGTGCAGTGACTTGCTCTATCACGAAAGAGCGATATGCACCGATGTTGGAGAATGCAGTTGTTCCGGCTCTTCAATCATGCCAATGTCTTTTCCGAACGCTTTTTATGCAGGATAGTGCGACTCCACACACTGTAAATTGTGTAAAAATCTTCTGAAAACACATTTTACAGAAGAAAGAGTAATAAGCCGCCACTTCAATAATGCTTGGCCTACCCGATCCTCAGATCTTAATCCATGCGAGTTTTGGCTCTGGGGATATTTGAAAGATCTGGTTGGCCATGACAACCCGAGAACGTTGCCTAATCTTTAAGCAGTATTTTCCGCCAAGTGTTCAATATTTCAAACAGACACTGCGCTCTACTGTTGAACATGACATTTCTAGATTTCAGAGGGTAGCTGACAATGGTGGCCATCATATCGAAAATGATTTGGATTAATTCCAATCTAATGTGTAATTCTTATAATAAAATAGTTGATAATGCACCCTCTAATGGCGACATTTGAAACTTTTTTAAAGCAAAATGTCTTTCCTATCTTTTCATTAAGGCATACACAAAATTCAAAAATTTTCAGATGAATAGTTATGACGGTATGTAACTCTGAATAGGATAACTTTAATTTGGGACACCCTGTATAATTCTTAATTCTACTTTTACAATTCTTAAATAAATAAAAATGATTTTTCTTACATATCAACCACTTTTCATAAAATTAAGCATCTTAAATCTATTTCTCAAAATAAAAATTATATGCATTCACTTTCTGCGTATCTAAAAAAATATTCAAAGTCAACTAAGCCATTAAAAAATTCCAAACAGAATAAATCAGGCATAAATTTTGCAATCCTCATTTATCCATTCCAATGCCTATTACGTACCTCGAAATCCAATTACGAATTTGATAAGCTCATTATCAGTTTCTGAATAGGGACGAATTTTCGAATACCTTTTCTTGAATTTTTATCATTTCATTTTGTTTCGTAGATTGTTTTGCTTTTCGAAAACAAATAAGGTAGTTAAAATTGATGCTGTAAAGGTGTGAAAAAATCGGCGAAGAGTTTAAAGGTATTAAAAAAGGATCATTAAAAAAATAAAATAAAAAATCGGGATCTGTTGATTTAAGAAAATAAATGCCATAGTCTCAAAAATTTTAATTGCTTTTCATAATGTTTTTATTAAGTCAACAATTCGTGCAATTAAAAATTGCCTTTTGACATTCTACTTCTACTTATTATGGCATCTGTAGCCATTAGAAGCAAAATTAACATTTTTAGTTCTGCAAATCACGAGATGTTTCCCAAAACCAGGTATTTTTGTATTGATTTTAATATTAATTAGTCAGTTTAGAAAAATTGTATGAACAAACATTTACTTTGGGCCCATTTTTCAGAAAATTGGATTCGTTATCTCGCATACAAGAAATTAAAATTTAAAAATATTTTTGAACAACACAATTTTTTAAAAATGACAATAACTTTTAAAATGGTATTTATTCATAGTATCGGAATATTTCTAAATAATGGAGCAGCAAATCTAGTTACAATTATAGAACAACGTAATATTAAATTCCCCAAAATTATGAGAATGCCAGAATTAATGTTAAAATCTAAAATATTAATGGTAGATTAATATTTTAGATTTTAAATTATTTTATATGAACAAGTTCGATTCTATATGAAATCGTCCTTTAAAAAAACCGCTTCAAGCTTTAAATTAATGACTATTAAGGGATGAAACATCATCGGTCTGCACCTTTGCTCATGTAAAGGCGATTACTGGAAAACGCAGTGATTTATATAAATAATACGATCTTATGAATATAACTGAAAATTTGGTGTGAAATTTTCATTTCAATGGAACCGGTAAAAAGCATTCAGAATAAATATTCAATGCTCTGGTGGTTGTGTAATAACCACATCTCAGCATTTAAAAACCTTGAAGTAATAGCTTCTGCGTAACTATTGCTGCAAATGGTATGCTTTAAGTACATTTATTAAGGGATACACATATAAGTTTCTGAAAACCAGCTGTAGCTGGTTTCAACGCAATGCCTAAGCAAAATAGTTTTCTGCTAGTAAATAAACGTTAGGTTTAGAATAGCATTTTTCTGATTTTTTATTATTCTTTTAATTGAAATGAAGCATTACTAGTGACGTTTATTTAAAAAAAAAATAGGATTATCATGTTTATTAATTGACTGTATATGCAATGCCAGTCTTTTCCAGCAGTATCAATACTCAGATACGATTACTCACTTTGAGTTCAGGCACTTATTAAGTCACTGTATGTGCAATGTCAATCTTTTCCAGCCATAACAATACTGACAGGTAATTACTGATTTTCAATTCATATTTTTTTCTTGTAACAACTGAAATAGTTAGATGAGAATTTCATTGCTTATTTTTGGGTTTCATTATTTTATAAATTACAAAATTATTTAATTATAATAATTATTTCTCTATTTATTAAATTTAATGCTTATACATTCTTCAAAATTGTTATATGTTAAAAATATATATATTCGCTCTGCTATTTTCCTTTCTCTAGCCGTGTTCAATTATTGTTCGAAGTTCGAATTTTTGGATGAATTGAATTTTATTGTGGTCCCGTTAATTCTGAATTATCTAAGTTCTTCTGTAAGTTAAGAAATGTCGTTTTCTATAAATCATTATGATTACCAAATCAATGATTTTTTTCACCAGATCCTCTCTTTCTCAGATAGCCTTCACGCTTCACCTATCTTTTAACAAAAATCACAGGCAACTAACTAACTGTTTCTGTTCAGGTCATTCCGCGCTTGCCTGCGAGGGTGGAGGTCTTCAAGTGACGTCATCTCTGGCGTCACTCTTCTTCCCAACCTTGAAGGAACAGAGAAGGAGTCAGATGGAGTGCAAAAAATAAAGGAGGAGAAACCCGCGAACAAATGAGAGGGGGCGACCAGAGCAAACATCAGGTCAAAACAACGGGGCTCATCGATTGCACGAGAAAACAATCATTTTTTCTTCTTTTTGTTTTGTCTTTATCTTACCACCCACCCGGTGAAGAATATTCAGGAAAATAGAAGAGAGGGCTCTTGGAATTGTTATCATTGAACTAGGGACCGTATCCATACTTGTATCTAAATGCCATAAACAACATAATACAATTTGTCAAAATAGGATATGGATTCGTAGAAATGTTAAACTATCCGAGTTGAAGATATGACTTGAAAATTTATTAATATTTCTTTCTGATATGGGCGGGACAGAATTATTATATAGGCAAAATAAGCGAATGTATAACGTTATTCTGAATTTTTAAGAAGAGGGGAGGATTTTTTTTTTCAGTTTTTGTTTTAAATCTGCATTTTTATTTGATTCATAAAGACCATGTGCATTATTCAAATAAAAAAAGTCATGAACTATTTATTATCATTATTCTAAGGGGTTCTGGCTGTGAGGGGTCAAATTTGCTTACATAATAAAATTTTCTACGATACAAATTTGTTCCCAATTATTTAATAGTCCGATTAATAGCAATATTTGGAAGTCTACAACTGTTAAAAAACCTGAACATTTGGGGAAATTTAAAAAAAAATTAACTCTATATTTAATTTCGTAGTTTTTACATGCAGGATTCTAAAATCTATCTGAACTGATATTTTTCCTATCTTTTCCACTATATATATATATATATATATATATAGTGGAAATTTTTTAAACTATTTGTTGCTTTTATAAATAAAATTTTGTTATTACAATTTTTTAATTTTATTAAATTGTGAAAAAATTAAACTTTTTTTCTTTTGTTTCTGTTTGTTTCTGTTAAAATTAATTCTTTAGGATAGCAATTAGTAACAAGATTGGTATTCGATAAGTTAATCAAAATTAAATCATCAATAAATCACCACCCATTTATTAAGCAATTTTTGTTTCTGTTTTGATTAATTAAAATTTTAATTTTCACACAATTTAATGAAATTAAAACAATTTGCAATTTTAATATTACCGTATTAATTTTTATAAATAAGTTAAGGGTATTCCAATGGGTACAGCTTTCTCAAGTGCTTTAGCTAATATTTTCCTACATAATTACGAGAAAAAAATAATTAAAGATTATTTAATCAATGGAGGGAGATTTATTGATGATTTAATTTTGATTAACTTAGAGAATATCAATATTGTTACTAATTGCTATCCTAAAGAATTAATTTTAGCAGAAACTTGAAGCTGCATATCTGGATTTGAGGATCCATACTGTTAATGATAAACAATAGTTGGTGTTTATGATAAAAGAGACGAATTCAGCTTTAAAATAATTGAATTCTGTAACTATCACGCTAATCTTAACTCTAAGATTTTCAAAAAATTTATTTTCTCTCAATTTAATGAAATTAAAACAATTTGTAATAACAAAGTTTCATTTATAAAAGCAACAAATAGTTTTAAAAATTTTAAACAATAATGATTTTCCCAAAAACTACTGCAATATCAATAATTTAATAAAAAAAAAGAAATGATGAAATATTAGTAAAATAGATGGCGCTCATAAACTACGTTTATCTTTCTTTACACTGTATTATAATTGGAATGGCAATTGGGGTGATATACTGAGATTTCTTCTCCTGTTGCTGGTATGTTCTTTCTCTTTTTGTTTTCTTAATTAATTAACTGGGTGGTTCATTTTAATTTTGGCTGCATATTTTTATCTAGTTTTAATTTATATATTTTTGTTTCATTTGATGTTGTTTTTAATGTTGCTTTGTTTATGTGTTTTTTGCTGTTAATGTTTCTTTTGCCTTAATTTTCGGGTCACAAGGGGTCAATACTTTTTGACATTATCCGCCGATGCCTCATAGAAAAAAATCTCTTATTTTGAATCCTTGCCTGAGGGTGACCCTCGAAAAAGTCTTCAGGCCGGATTCTTTTTCTATTGGTTGTAGCTTTGATTCGGTTGTGTTCTTTTTTGCTAATTTTGTTAATTAATTTAGATTCATCTGTATTTTAATTGTAGCTGCATTTGAACTCACTAAATACAATGATTGATTTTTTTTAATTTTAAATTTTAAACTTGTTTGAATCCGAAATAATTTTTAGTTTCGTTTACATAATTACATTAATTTAGATTTATTTCATTAATAGGTTTAATTTCATTTTCTTTTCATTTTTGTGTACTTTTAGATGTTTAATACCGAATTAAATTTTAATTTCGATATAAAACTAATTAGTTTCGATTTAAGTTTTGTCGACTCAGGAAATGGATTTTAATTATTTTAATATCTATCTATCTATCTATCTATATATATATATATATATATATATATATATATATATATATATATATGAAACTGTTTATAAGAAGATAAAAAATTTTACGCAATAAAATTATTTGATTTTGGAAATCGGGAGAAGAAATGAGAAGGAGAAGCAAAATTGGCATTGCCTAAAGACCATCGTATATCTTAATTTTACAATGCGTTTCATTCTAAACGTGAATGTGAAAATGGCATTTTAATTTAACTGGCTCCCCACAACTATTTTCTGGGCATGATTATAAATAGTTATAAAGTACTCAATTATACAAGATATTATCAATTTATTTAAATAACCTTTTTGTTTGTGATTGAATATAGCAATAGTTATAAAATTGTATCTGTACGAGCAATGTCCAAAGGGGCAAAACTGAAGATTTCTGAGATATTATCTCAAAAATTACTGGAAAAAAGGAAATAAAGTCGATTAAAAAGTTCTTACGTGATGCCAACGTAGTAAGAAATAATAATGTATTTACAAATAGAGGGATTCTGGTCAATAATGAACTAAAGGAACATATAACTGCCAGATCTTTAATCAGCAGACATGTTGAAAATTACACCAATTGATTACCAATCGCATTTTTAGCTCTAGGTGTTATATTTACGGATATGAAAAATCATATCGATTTTACGAGATTAAATTGATATCCCTGAAAGGTCTCCTAACAATCCTTTTTTCTTCTTCTTCAATATTTCTGATGGTTTTTGAGATAAGAGAGTTAAATTTAATATTACAATCCTTGGTTCAGTTCAGTTCAGTTCAGTTCAGTTATATTAACGTCCCGTTTAAAGCAACACGAGGGCTATTTTGGGACGGACCTCGTAATTTTGAACCACGGTCAGATGACGAGGACGACAACTGAAGTGGCACCCCCCTCTCCACACCACACCACACCAGCGGGAGTACAATCCTTGGAGAATTCAGACTGATATAATGTCTCACGTTATTGTGGTTTGACATCATTTTTATAACTACCATTACATCCATTTACAATTTAATAGCTGCTCAATTTATACATTTTCACTCCCTTTAAGGCTTTTTATTTGTTTATGCTACTTTTATTTGTTTTCATT
>JAPMOQ010032104.1:7657366-7670781 GCA_026543055.1 Argiope trifasciata | reverse complement strand
TATATATATATATATACAAGGTGGCCAGAAATAAAACACCCCTACTCTGACCTCCATGGATATCGAACTACTCAGTGTAAAGGCTCAAAATTTTGTACACATACTATTCAAAATATGGGGAAACGGATTTCACGAAAAAAAAATTAGTTCCTGAAATCACCGATAGGTGGCGCTGCACAACTGGAACTATGATCAAAAGACACAAATAATAATAAAAATTAAAATGTTTATGCGGAATGGAATGCTTCCATGCTTCCTTTTTAATTTTTCTGCCCCTTATGGAAAATAAAAATTGTAAAGAAGCTAGAACTCCCGTTGTAACTGCAATTTCATACTGTAACCAGAAAAATTTGCATAAAGCATGGTTAGAAGCCATGTTCTGGGTATAAAAGAAGTTAAAAGGTGGGGAATGTCATTCTTATTAGTGATGGCTGTCACGCTGCCAGAACGCGCTTTGCTTGTGAAGTTGTTTTACGAGAATAAAGGAAATGCTCCAGCAGCACTTCGAGAGTTTCGCCGACTTAAGGATTTGCGTAAGGGACCATTGCTTCCACAAGCTCTCAGGAGAATGATCGCTCGATTCGAGGAAACTGGACATCTTGGAGTTCAGCCTGGTCGAGGACGCAAACCGGTTCGTTCAGATGTCGTTGAAGATGTTGCCACCGGTATTGTTGAACAGTCAATGGATAATGTTTTAGGCTGCAGTAGTGCACGTGCAGTGTCACGACACTTGGGTGTTCCCAATAGCACAGTGTGGAACGTACTCAGAAAAATGGTGCATTGTTTCCCGTACAAAATCCGCCCTAATCAACAATTGCTGGCCACAGACAGGGAGATGCGACTGACCTTTGCATTGACATTTCTTGCTAGAGTTGAAGTGGATGCATCGTGGCCGTGGCAGATTCTGTGGAGCGATGAGGCCCATTTCCACCTCAGTGGAACAGTGAACACCCATAACTGTCGCATATGGGACACGACAAACCCCCGTACCTTCCAAGAGATTCCACTCCACTCACCGAAAGTTACAGTCTGGTGTGGATTCACAGCCACATTCATCCTTGGACCGTTCTTTTTCGAAGAGGTTACTTCCAATGGCCTTGAGACATGTACCGTGACGGCCAACAGGTACAAAAGGATGGTCGAAACATTTGTTGTACCCCATTTGCAGCAGCGCCAATGCCTTGACACCATTACTTTTATGCAAGATGGAGCACCTCCACACATTGGACTCCCTGTGCAACAGTTTCTTCGCCAACATTTCACCACTGACAGAATAATCAGTCGCGCGTTTCCGACAACTTGGCCATCTCGTTCACCGGATCTTAATCCGTGTGATTTTTGGCTTTGGGGACACTTAAAAAACCTTGTTTATCGAGAACGTCTGATAACCTTGGCAGATTTGAAAGAGAGTATCAGTCTGCATGTGAGAAGCATCTCAGATGACCAGTTACGATCCGCAGTTGAACAAGCTGTCCACAGACTTCACATTTTACATCTTCAGGAAGGGAACCATATTGAGCAGCATTCCCTGCATCGATAACGTCCTTGTTTCATGTATGCTTGGTACTTTCAAATAAAATGTGTTTAAAACGTGTTTTTGTGTCTTTTCAGCATACGTCCAGTGGTACAGCGCCACCTATCGGTGATTTCTGGAACTAAATTTTTTTTTCGTGAAATCCGTTTCCCCATTTTTTGAATAGTATGTCCACAAATTTTCAAGCCTTTACACTGAGTAGTTCGATATCCAGGGAGGTCAGAGTAGGGGTGTTTTATTTCTGGCCACCCGGTATATATATATATATATATAATCCGATTCTGATAAGACTCATTTAATTCCGATAAGATTTCAATAACATATTGCTTGCACTCACAGGAAGGTTATGAGCATAGTACAATCATCTAAAGTGTAAAAAATATCTTCTATTTACCGCGTCTATTAACCATGGATTAACCACCAAATAACTCGCCAAGGAGATACAACAGATTCAGTAATGATGCTAAATTCAAGCTAGACGTCAATAGTTCGTAGCTATTAATGCAATGTAAGTCTTTCTGTGAAATAATAATTTTATTATAGAATATGCGAGAAAGTTTTAAAGCAACCAATTCTATAAGTTTGAAATTTTAACTAAACATTTAATGAAATTTTAGCCTTTATTGCAGTAACTTCTGAAAATATCATAGTACAAATAATTTTGCACAATCTTAGTTTTCAAAAAAAAAAAATCATTTCCACTATTTTATGGTATAAATATATTTTTTTATATTTAATCAATTTTAAAAGAAAATATTTTAGTCATGTTTTTTAATATTAAACCTGAGAATTCTAAATGAATATTAAACGAATCACGAGACACAATGAATAGTTTTCTTTCATTACCATTCTAAAAAAACCTAGCTTACCAAGCTGTGCTGTTCTTTAAAAAAAATCTAATATATAAAAATAAAAACTTGTTTGTGTATAATAATAAAAATAAAATAAACACCTGTTTGTGTACAATAATAAAAATAAAATAAATACTATTTATGCTTCTCTTTTACAGATCATTCAATTTCACTGAATGCATATTCCTGGCAAGAAAATAAATATCATTCTTAATTAAAAAAGATAACTATTTCAAATTCCAAACGATGTTTAAAAGATTTAGGAGGTCACGTGTCGGTTTCATCATCTACTTACAATCATAAATTATGCAATTAATTTCAAAATGGACATGGTATTTCTTGAAAACGGAAAATGTCTAAAATCCAACTTAACTGTCACCATAAAAATAAAATTCATATCTTCTTTGATATTTTTTAATGAAAAAATAATAATAAATTATACACAAATTATTTTTATTCATTTGTTCTTTTAAGTTAAAATTTTCAAATGAATAAAATTTGATTGATAATTTTCGGCTTTTTTTTAAAATCACCTGAGAACATGAAAGTGTTTTGGTTTGAGGTGTTTGTGACCTCAAATACATAAATCTTAAAATATCGAGTTCATATTTTTTTTATAACAATACTTTTTCTTTATGTTCTTCGTACAACAGAAAACGAAAAATTAACTAAGAAAGAAAAAAAAAATGAAGAAAGGGAGAAAAAAACAACTGTAATTCATAAAGTCTTGATAATAAATTCTGAAATGCAAATATTATGTATTGAAAACTTTGTAATTTGAAACTTCTACATGTAACCACATTTGCATGGGAAAACAAATACACTCTAACCATCCCATCAAACACAATTTAAGTACACCATTCCTCTTGATAATCGAAAGGAGTTTGTCAATTCCTGGACCCAACAACAACGCCGATGAAGCCACGCAATCGAACCGTAATTACCTAGCCAGCATCTCTTCAATGTCTCTACAAATCGAAAGAGTCACGAAGTCCACCGAAAAGTATAGCGGATATCTGATTGTTTTGCAAACGACTTCTTAATAGAATAAAAGTCAGCACGCACATCCCTAATCAGCTGGGTTGTAACTGATGTTCGAATATCCCCCCATCTTTATTACGCGTTCCTCTGAGAGTATGCAGACCTCATAGGAGACCTTGTTTGTTTCCGTTAATTTGGGTTCCTGTTTATGAGAATTCTGGAAGACACCCACCTGCCAGTTAAGGGGCAGACGAAGGGGGGAGGAGGGCTGCAAATCCAGCCGTAGAACTGGCACGTCGAGAATCCTGATTTACAGAAATACGGGTCTGTTCCTGGGGGAGGCAGGTGTGCTCGATCAGCGAGTATAGAGACGAAGGTGTCGGTTGCTTTAGTAATAATAAATAGGGGCAGACGTATTTTTGGTAATTTATCTATGTCTTCTTAGAACAGTAGATTTTTCATTCTTTGACTGTTTAACATATGCTCTTCTCAGATCCAAATGATACATGATAAATTCTGTTCCAAATGTGTCGACTTCATGTGTTTCTTGTATTGCCTCTGGGAAGCATTTTTTTTTTTTGGTCAGAAAGAAAATATGAATATTTGTCATTTAATTGAAATTAATTATTTTTAAAAAATATATTTTAAGCTAGGTATTTTTAAGTTATTTTTTTGCATTTTTTGTTTACAATTTTCAGAGTTTCTTTTTATGTTCTTTACTTCCATATATATTGATTTTAAAATATTGTGATATATTACTTCAAAACATAAATAAATAAAATAAAGATATTTTTTCAGTAAAAATCAAATAAGTATAAAAAGAATAAGGTCAAAAATTTGAAATTTTTTTGCCGTTTGCTAGAAGTATTAAAATCTTTAATTGAATTCTAACCACCCCTAAAAAGCAAAAATTTGCTCGGCGAATTCTTGGTAAATGAATACTACGATGGTTTTTCTATAGAAGATCTATTTTTCGATTTTTCTATATCTTTCCCGAATATTCAGTTTTTTAAAACGGAAATAAAAAATATTAAACATTATTGTTATTGCTGATTATATAAATAAACTGGCAATGATGTAAATACTATTTATGCATCTGATTAAAAAAAACTAAAAGTATGAAAAATATAAGGGCTGTTTAATAAGAGCTTACGTAAAATTGATAATAATACGACTTTTTCTCGTAATTTTCTGAATAATTCATAAGAACGTTAAAGCATTACATAAAGTGCAGTTATATATAAAGTTTTAAATGAAACTACAAATAAATATTATTAGTATTCCATTACTATTTTTAATTGATGAATATTAGAATTCAGATCGAAAAATATTAATAAATATCTTTCCTAATAATGAAATTGAATTTGTATTTTTTCTTGATATTCTGCATGGAAAATTGTTGAAGCTATAGCTAGCAAATTTCGAATAGACAAAATTTGGAACGAAACAATATGCACTTCACAGCGAGTTTATTTTAAAATATTTCTTGATTAAAAGGTAAACCAATTTTTGTGCCTTTCTTTAATATTTAAAGAAATATTGCCATAAAAAATTATTCATACATCTTTAAAATTCAAAGGATTGAGTTTTTAATTATATCAATTTGTAGTACGGTGTTTTCGTGAATTTTGAAATTTTTTTTTAAAATTTGTACTAAATATGCAGTAATATTAATTCAATTAAACAGTTTGGAGCACATTGTCTCTATGAATTTTAAACTAATTTTTATACTACGAAACAATCCAGCATGGGCTTTCTTCCATTGTTAAGAAATAATAAAAATTTTGTTTAAAATTATTGATGATCTTCAACAATATCGCAGTGACTTTTGACTTGGACATTTTATCGCATCAAATTTTGTGAAAATTTCCTCAAACAAAGTGCTTGAATATATCCAATATACTGATAGTTATAGAAATCTATTCATTAATTTTATTGTTGGGTTGGAGAATAAATTCGTATATTTTTTGTATTTACGTTGTTTTCCAACGATTTTTTTGCTGTTTGACAAAGTGCATAGTATTCATTCAATAGAGCTCTTTCTGCTCTACAAAATTGTGCTTATCGTCTTTTTGAATAATTTAATTTTTAATTACTTTTAAGGCTTAGAAATGGAATATCCAGGAGTTAAAAATCAAAATTTTCGACACCTGCTCTTCTTCGCTTTTCATCCAGGTCAAAAAGCTGCTTAAGCAACACGGGGCATTTGAAACGAATACGGAGAAAGTGTCTTAAGCAAGTCTGCTGCACGGAAATGATCAAGCCTGACCTCCATCCAAAGAAGACCATGATCTGCGTTTGGGGGGGGGGGATGGGAGGACATGGTTTACTGGGAAATGCTCGAAAGGAATGTCATGGTCACCAAGGGGCCCTATACAGCATAGCTACACCGCATGAAAGTGGCTATGCGATTGAAAAGACCTCATCGATAAGGCTAAACCCTACTTTTTCCCGACAACGCCTGGCCTCATGTTGCACAAGTTGTCAAAGCCGCACTCCAGCAGCTTGAATGGAGGTCTTTCAACACCCCCCGGATCTTGCGCTGTTGGATTATCATCTTTTCCGCTCCCTATCGAACTATATGAGGGGTTCTACCTTCGGCAATTAAGAGGGCTTTAAAAACCAGACCGGGCGATTTTTGGCGGAAAGGCATCAACAAATTGGTCGAGAGGTGGGAAGAGGTGGTAAACAACAGCTGAGAATACATAATCAATTAATCGATTGTTATTACTAATGCTATTCTTTAAAAAAAGTATTTGATAAAAACGCTACGAACTTATTCCCCAATCCAATATATTCATGTTTCAACGTATCTGACATGTTACAAGGAATGCGTATATTAGTATTTATAATGCAGATGAGCGGTGAAAGAAATCCAATACATCGTTTTGTTCAACAAAAACATAAATCTAAGCAGCAAAAGCACTGCCCAAATATGCAGTACTTGTAAACATTAGCAACACAAGCCGACAGCAAATTGTTGAATAAGAAACAGTAAAACAACGATCTTGCTCTTCCATCAACAATGAACAACAATGAGTGAAATGGTTCTTGCGACAGCATGAAAAGGTTATAATTCCCTCATTTTTTTCATCAAATTCATCACCAAAAACGAATAATTTATCAATTATCCATTTATCATCAATTCAGAATGTTTATAAATATTTTTTCTAATGAAGCGAATACCGTTACTTTGACTAATATTATAGGTTTCTAACAGAATTAAAGTCTTACTTACTATATAGCTCATACCATCATACCTCACACAAACTTAAGACATATAATCATCGTAATGATAACTTGATACTACAACATTATTGTATCCACTAACGAAACGACAATCGACCATCAATACTGAATCATTTCTCAATACTGAAGTGCCACCTGATGAGAAGAATGTAAATAGATACATTAACAATAGAAACAACTGCATAGTTTAATATGAAAATTTGATTATAATCACTTATTGAAATCCTTTATCTAGCTTCTTGTTCTTAAGAATAATTTTGAGTTAGTTTTTCCATTCGCACACGAATGGATATATTATCAGTTGGTTATATAGTAAATAGATCACGATCAAAAATCCTTTCGCATCTACAATTCTAGTGGTCAAACCATATTCGAAATTCCGTCCACTTATGTCCTTGTGTTTTTGTGAAAACTTGTTCACATGCATATTGTTCACATGTATTAAAAAAAATTAATTTTGATATAGAACCCCCCAAAATGGTAACTAAAATTTGGTGTAAAAATTGTCCTCCATTTATTAGTCTACCGTATACTCTTAATGGTCTAATCTCGAAATGAAAATGAAATCTCGGAAATTAAAATCCACTGGTTGTTGCAACAAAAAGATCTCATCTAAATTTATTCTGAACTTTTATATTATTTTATTTAATAATGCATTACAATTTACGGTAAATTAACAATTATTTATTTAAAAAAGTCTTGCTAGTTTAGGTTTAGAGGAAACCATTTATCATTTAGTTTTAGAAAAAACTATTTACAGATGAAGCGAATACTACAGCAGTTATTAAATTTCTTTTCTGAAAGATTCAGTTATTGTAACTGAAAGACGAGTTATTTTCTTTATCTATTTATTGGACTTTTCTAATAATTTTAATATAATTTATTCTTTGCATTAGATTGCTTTTTAAAACTATAAATATGTTATTAGATTTATGTAGCTCTTAAATTAATTCTTTTTGAAATTTTGTCGTAAGTCTTTGAGTCATTCTATATTAAATTAGGAAAAATTCCATTTAATGTTCATCTCAAAGAATTTCTAAGATTTAAAATTTGTCTGGAATTTTCTAGAAAGATTAATAAAACCAAAAATATTATACACTTGAAACTTTCATTAAAATACAGATTGATTAAATTTCATTCTTATTCGAACATCTAATTAAAATTCTGCTATTTTAAAAAGGTTTTTATTTCTGTTTTTTATTTTAAAAAAACTTCAATAATTTTCATTTT
Organism: Argiope trifasciata; assembly: GCA_026543055.1. Classification (NCBI taxonomy): domain Eukaryota; kingdom Metazoa; phylum Arthropoda; class Arachnida; order Araneae; family Araneidae; genus Argiope; species Argiope trifasciata. The sequence continues at coordinate 7,662,936 of JAPMOQ010032104.1, read as the reverse complement.
TTTCCCTTGAAGTTAATACACCTGAAACATTTTTATTCTCAAGAGCACATCTCAAAAAGAAAAAAAAAATTCATGACTCGTTTTGCAAAAATATCCACTTTGACTTTAAAATTCCATAATATATATGCAAATTATTTAATAATTAATGTAAAATAAGACGGCACACAGTTTAAAATGAAAATCATTCTTTTAAATATTCATTCTTTGAAAATGCCTTTTCTTTAAAATATTCATTCCTTTAATATGTCTTTTCTTTTAAATATTCTTTGTTGTAAATAAATTTAGCGTTTTTATTTAAAAGCTTCTTCTCTTCTTCCTAGACACTGATCTGAATGAGTCTGAATGGCCATTTTGTCCCATCCATTCCCACAAACTTGGGGGCACGACCCTGGGATTTTGAATTTCAAATTTAATTATTTTTTTCTGGGCAAAAATTTTTGGATTTTTTTATTTTCAAAGCAGCTTACAAAATATAATTTTTTTTTTTACTATTTCATTCTTTGTTAACATTAAACTCATCGGACTAATGGCCCTACTCTCAACGAAAATGAATTTTGATTCGTGTCGTACTCACAGAGTAATTTTTCCCATCCAGAGAATGGTTCATCATTGTATTTCTATGAAGTGATGAAATATAAGTGAAATCTCAAGAAAGTGAAGAATAAGTGAAACCATCGCAAGAATTTCTCGCCACCACATTGGCATTCTACCGAAAAGAATTTCTTAGTGTAATCATTTATTTTATCCCGAAAATGGTCTATCTTTTTATTCCAATGAACTGATGAAATTAAAGTAAAGTCATCCCAACGATCGCAAGAAAATTTTCCCACCGCAGCAAATTAGGAGATGTGTCATCCCAACATCTAGTCCTTAATATAAATCAGCGTCTGACCTCTCTGCATCTTTAATTTCCTATGGAATACTCCAGTATTCAGTTTTAAATACTAACTTGTGCAGGACGTCTACGCCTGTACCGAGTATAATTTATTATTTGTGCATCTACAGAAAAATCCGCATTTGAATCCAGTGAATCAAATTTCCAGCAAGAAAAAATTCATGTTTTGTTTTGGTCGTCCTGTTCGATCACAGACAAGTGCCATAACACTTTTGCATTTTTGTTTTGTTTTGTTCAACTTCAAAAGCATCCAGCATTTGATTCGTCGAAATAAAACATTTCTTCATGTTTGAAAACTCCAAGATACTTCGTCATCTGTCAAATGTTTTTATACTATTTAATATTTAATAATTTTTAAGTTACTTTTTTAGCAGCATATTCATCGTTGTTATTTTATATATTGAAATATTTGTGTTTTGATTCTTGATTTCAATCGTTGAAAATGCGTAAGAGTATATCTTTCTTATTAACGTATTCTAAATAGTGATTTTCAAGGTTTTGCTGTATTTATGTATTTTATTTAAACAAAAATTAATTTATCATACTTCAGATATTTGTTATTGCGTAAGCTTACGCACTGAAACTAAAACTTTGTAATCGTTCTAATACCATTTTATGTGCCCTTGAGCGACGCGCCGTCTCATTAAGAATTCAAAATCTCAGTCGCTCTCAAAGTGATAAGTCTACACAAGTATTGAATCTTTCCCTTTTTTTTACAATTATTTATTTATTCCGTTACCATTAAAAACGAATCAAAAGTATAACTATAGTTAGTTTTGAAAGAAGCGTAATTGATATTGTGATAAATTTTCCTAGCTGCATGAATAAATATTAACGAAATACTTTTTTTTCTGTTTGTAAGCTCAAATGAACATTCGATGTTCTTACTATGTAAAATTTATTGCTGAGAGTTACTCTAGGTTTTCTAATAAAGTATTTTATTAATATACATTCCAATAGTATTTTTCATTAGAGAAACCAAATGATACAAATACATTTATATATCAATACTGAAGAAAATTTATTTACTTTCTGTTTAAATTCAAACAATAATTTTGATTTAATTTTGAATTTTACTTATATGTTGATGCAATTTTGGGCTTTCCTGTTTTACAGTTGTTTTAATGCCATTAGCATTATTTTGAAAGTTATTACCAGTATTATTTTTTTAATCTTGAATTTCAGTTGTGTAAAAATACTTAGTGAATTTTAAGATCTGGGTTTAAGGAATTAGTTTTACATTACCCTAAGATTAATTTTTAATTTCAAGTTTAAAGCATAACTAATCTGATTTGGCTTTTATTTAAACACGCTAAAGTATAGAGAATTTTGGATCAATTTCACTATTAATACAGTTCTTTTATTAGCACCAAGCCCCTTTTTTCTTTAATAATAGCTCTCTTACTATAAGGCAAAAAAGAGGATTTGATTGCTCTCGCGAATCAATTCAGCATAATTGTTGGAGCAGACTTGACGAAACCCAAAATTAAAGATCTGATTTTAAAAAGCGGTGACGATAAGGAAGACGCCAAAGTGATGTTGGATAGTACCATTGAGAACAGACATCCAGCAAAAGTAGCAAAACAAAACGAGCGATTGCTGAGGGAGGAACGTGAGCACGAACTTGAGAAGTTGAAAATCCAAACTCAAATAAATGTTGGTCATGAAAACTTGACAGATATTTCAGTAAAAAGTAAGACTTCGCAAGAGTTGTTTCACCGATTCAACATGAAAGATGACATATATTTAAATTTAACACTATTTGAGATCATGCTGATTTAGCGTTATTGCCGAAATGGGTCCAGAAGCTACTAGGATCAATTCCTCTGGAAGTTGCTCATTTAATTGCTCGAGAATCTGAGGAAACATCGAAAGATTTCGACCATGTGAAGAACCTGCTGTTACAGAGATTCAAGTTGTCCCCGGAGAAATTGCGACAATTGTTTGTTTCACATCAAAAAGCTCCTGAGAAAACATGGCAAGATTTCTGTCACGAATTGCAGACTTACTTTGATGGATGGGTAACAGGTCTAAAAATAGACACTTACGAAAAGTTATGTGAAATTATCATTGCGGACCAGATGGAACGGAAGGCACCACCAGAGTTTCAGAATCATTTTCTTGATGAGTGGCCATTCATTTGTTCTCCTGCTGGTTTGGCGAAAAAGTTCAAACAATGCAATGTCAGGAGGACACTGAAACAAAAAGTATCAGATGCATTCTTCAGAAGGAAAGATGAAGCTCAAGGGGCAAATAAATTTCAGAATTACCCAAGAAGAGCTGCAAATTTCCGGGATGGAAATAATAAGTTCGAGAAGAGACCTTTGCAGCTAAATAGAAAATAATCAATAATAAGACCTGTGAGATGTTGTTATTGCCAAACACCCGGGCATTTTGGTGTAGATTGTCCGAGACGACCTAAAAATACGAAAAATAACAAGCCCTTAGCACCAATTGTACAATATTGTCTGAAATGTTACGAGAGAATCTGAGAACAAGAAAAGCAGCTTTAAGAAACAAAACTTTCGATGCATTAATCGACACTGGTAGTTCAGTAACACTTCTCCGAGAAGATATTAGTAAGCAAAGGCATTGTAATAATCTACATGGACGATTTAATAATTCCAGCTAAAGCCGAATTTGAAGGGCTCAAAAATTTAAAGAAAGTGTTTCAAGTAGCGTCCAAATATAGCTTAGAAGTAAAATTTCAAAAATATTAATTTCTGCAGAAGAGAGTGGAGCTTTTAGGTCACATCGACGAAAGCGGGACAATTCGTCCATCTACAGCAAAAACGTTAGCAGTAAAAAAATTTCTAGTACCGACAACGGTAAAACAGAGTCACAGTTTTCTCGGCCTAACCGGTTATTTTCGAAAGTTCATTCCCCAATATTCAAAGATAGCGAAACTATTGAGTGACCTGACTAGAAAGGATACTATATTTGTGTTTGATCAGCCGCAGTTTGAAGCATTCGAAAAGCTCAAGGAAATATTAACAGAAGGTCCAGTGTTAAATATATTTCAACAAGAAAGAAAAACAGAATTACATATGGACGCAAGTCAGCATGGGTATTGAGCCATTTTATTGCAAGAAGTGAAAATAGAAAATTGCATCATGTCCGATGCAATACTTGAAAAACCTCTCCAGTGGTATAAAAGTATAGCAGCTACGAATTAGAAGTCCTTGCCATTGTCACTGAACTTAAGAAATTTCGCATCTACCTTTTAGGTAATCACTTCAAGTTTGTCACAGACTGTTCTGCTTTCCAAAAGACTATGGATAAAACAGACTTAATCACTCGAAAAGCCAGATGGGCATTTCTTTTTGAAGAATTTGACTACGAAATAATTCATCAAGTTGGCCAAAGAAGACAATATGTAGATGCTCTAAGAAGATATCCAGTAACGATAATATCAAACGAAACTATAAAAGCTAGATTGAAAATAGCTCAGCAAAACGAAGAAAATGTCCAAAATTTTAGATCGGGGGTAGTGTTAATCAAGAATTTTTCAAAAGAAACGAAATATTACATAAATATTAAAATGTTCGTGAATTAATAGTTTTTCCACGAGACATTCAAACCGAATAAATAAAATTAGCTCATGAAAAAGGACACTTTTTAACAGCTAAGACAGAAGAAATCATTAAGCATTTTATTCTAAATCTAACCAAACGAGTACAGAACGTAATCTTGAACTGTGTATCATGTATAATAGCAAATAAAAAAAACTGGGAAGAAAGAAAGATTTTAAAACCTATTCCTAAAGAAAATATACCACTAAATACCTATCGTATCGATTTTATAGGTCCTATGCCATCCACGAACAAGAAATATCAACATATCCTAACAATTGTTGACGCTTCTACTAAATTTACATGGCTCTATCCTGTCAAATCTGCTTCTACAGAGGACGTACTTGACAAACTAAGACTACAACAGAAAACGTTTGGCAATCCAAAGAGAATAATCACTGATAGAGGATCAGCATTTACCTCTACAATCATTAGTGCCTGTTGTAACGAAGAAAATATCCAACATCTACAAACTGCATTCAGAGTACCTCGAGGAAACGACCAAGTAGAAAGAATACATCGAACATTCATACCTGTCTTGACCAAATATCCATTGATAACCCTACAAAATGGTACAAGCATGTAGACAGACTACAGAGAATCCTTATCAGTACCTCAAACCGCAGTACCAAATGAACGTCTTTTGAACTGTAAATTGGCACTCCTATGAGGAATAAAGAAAACTTCCTAGTATAATGAGTTCAATGAATATGCACTTCAATAAATACTTATAAATAAATACTTCAATGAATATGCACATGTTTTTTCATGCTCAGTGCATTTTTTTTCATTTTGTCGTGAAATTTTAAATTTTGCATTTATATTTTAGATATTTTTTCTAGTGATTTTTCGGCAAATTATTACTGCTAGTGTTATGTACTTCTCTCTTAAGAATCGATATACTTAAATTGAATTTCGGAATTTGTGTTTTTTTATAACAGTTTGGTCGAGTTTAATTTAATATCAGTCTTGAGAGCCAGTATGTAAAGAACGATGATGTCATCGTACAATCAGGATTGGCCGAGTGGTAGAGATTTAATTAGTGCTGATTGCCAATCCATATTTAGTTTTATTTTATTGTAATAGATGGCACTATGGGTTCT